>JANAVB010040220.1:1030465-1160465 GCA_029216955.1 Iris pallida | reverse complement strand
TCTCGTCCAAGGAGAACGATGGCCCCGAAACCGTCCTCGCAAACAAGGTGCGAAATCTTCCTCCATTTCTGTCGAAAACCCTAGAAATTATCTGAGACAACTAGCAGGATCAATTACGTTCGTTATTTCCATTGCATCGGATCGCAAGGCGAACGTGTTTGCCAAAAGTTGGCGTCGGCCAGGACTGCCCAGTCTTCTGGCAGTCCAGACTGTAAGTTGGACTGCCAGAAGAATGAGCAGTCCATTGGCATAACATGTGTAGCGAAGGACTGCCCATTCTTCTGGCAGTCCTGACTCTATGATGGACTGCCAGAAAAATGGGCAGTCCATTAGCATGAGATGTGTTACAAGGGACTGCCCACATTTTTGGCAGTCCAACATAAAGTTAGGACTGCCAGAAAAGTGGGCAGTCCTTTCGTACACATGATGTGAGTTAGGACTGCCCTCTTTTCTGGCAGTCCTAAGTGCATGTTGTACTGCCAGAAATGTGGGCAGTCTTTAGTTACACATGTCCTGAGACAGTTCTTCCAATTCAAATTTTAATATGTAATTAATATTCAATAATAGTCATGAAAAGAAGACAAAGGAGAAGGATATTGAGGCCAGGTCCGAAAGAAAACGTCCCACCGCATCGGATCGCAAGGCGCGTGAAGCTGGTAGAAATGTCGAGAAAGGGCTATCAATTAGAGAACCCGAACCAGCCTCAGAAACAAGAACACGTGGAACGAAACGTGTTGCAAAGCGTTTGGCGAAAGCGGCGGCGACTCGTCGTGATGATTCCTCCGATGATGATGATTTACCCATTGCCCGAATGAGAGATGACGCTGGATCGGGTCCTTCTCAAGTACCCGAGGAAGCTGGATCGGGTCCTTCTCAAGTACCCGAGGAAGAGGAAGAGGAAGATGCGGGCCCAGTTGGTTGCTCAATTTTGAATTCAATCGAGAACCACATTTGTTATGAAATATGGAAGGATCCGGTAAGTTACTTACCTATTATATAGATTAACTATTCGAAATAATAGATATATGTAATATTGGATCTTTGTTTTTTTTATTCGCAGAAAAGCTCGCGCATGTTGAGGGTAATAAACCATGCGAAGATGTGTAGTACGTGGGGATTTAATGAGTTGAAAGAAAGTGTGAAGCAAAAAATCACCCCCACCGGATTGCAGTATTTGGCAAAATACTCATATCAGATATTGGACCACGCAATAATTTCTGCATTTGTGGAGCGCTGGCATCCAGAAACTAACAGCTTCCATCTCGCAGACGGAGAGTTGACAATCACCCTCGATGATGTCCACCATATTTTAGGGCTTAGAGTTGATGGTCGTCAAATGTCGATGGACTATTCCGAGGGCGACTTCGACCTGTATGATGAGATGGTGGATTTGGTTGCCAATTGTCTCGGTGTCGAGTCCAAGACTTTTACCACAATCCCAGAATTTAAGAAGTCTTATGGAGTTCCTTTAAGTTTTTTGAGGAATACTTTCAATGATGATGCCGACGACGCCGACGACAACAATGGTAATGACAACCTCGTGGCCCGTGGATACATGCAGTTCATCCTAGGAGCCGTCGGCATTACAGACAAGTCCGGGACAGCCGTACATGCAAAATATCTAAATAATTTTACGGACTTGAACGCTGTGGATGAAATATCGTTCGGAAGTGGTATACTAGCACACCTTTACCGCGAACTAGGTGCTGCATCTCGAGTCGAGTCGAAGACGATAGCTGGTTGTCAAACACTGCTCTATGTAAGCAAACCCTAGCATACTGTGTCTATACAATTGTATAAAATTATGTCGATAACGATAACATTGTTATATTTTACATTTTCAGGCGTGGATATATGAGCATTTTCCGACGCTCAATAGGGCTACTCTTAATCGAAATTATGATGAGCAGATGCCCAGGATGTGTAGGTGGAGGCCGGCTAAGATAGATACGAGACATCCACATACGTTGGCTACCCTACGTGTTGCTCTAGAAGATCTGACTGCAAAGGAGGTGAAACAATAGTAACTTGAACTAGCATTTACTTACCACTCTAGTATTCCACATTAATTGGTAACTCCTTAAGTAATGAATGCATGTTGTAGATTATTTGGCATCCATACAAGGATCTGCGAAATAGCACTCGTCCTGTGCAACCAGTTGCACTATTTAGAGGTCCGCTGTTTTGTCATGAAATTGAGGAGCCTCACATCCCCGATAGAGTGCTGCGTCAGTTTGGATACGTACAGACTATCCCGAGTACGTTGAAATTAAGGACCGCTGCAAAAGGGAAGAAACCGTCGACCTACGTCCCGCCGTTCTACCCATGGGGGTCGTACTTTTTCGTTGACTGGCAACAACATCTTCTCGGTGAAACCGTACGAACGCCGGCGGTGGAGATGTGGGATTGTAGTGAGGACTATATGGAATACTATGGGCATGCCGGACATGGTATGATGTTGAATCCTGATAAGAGAAGTGCGAAAGTGCCGGTAGCAGCACCCATACCTTCCAAGTCAGCACTATATGATGCATTGCAGAAGATGGTTAGTCTAGTTTGTTTAATTAACCATATTGTGGTAAATTTTTTGTTCCTAAAATTATGATATGTATTCATGCAGGCTTCGAAAGTGAAGAAGTTGGGGAAAAGTCTAATCCAATGCAAGGGGGAGAATTACGAAGATATTGGTACCCAGATGCAGAACATCGTAGCTGATTACCCATTTATCGATGAGCGACGCACGAAGATGCGTCATGATACTGAATGACTATGTAATTTCCTTTAAGGTTGAATGTATTTGGTAGTTGGGTGACTTGCAAAACTTTTCTAATTGGTTGAACACTTGTCTGTGTCAACAGTTTCAAATTGGTTGAACACTTGTTTGCGTATTATGTGAATGTTATCTTGCTTTGACTCCTAGAACTTGCGTATTATGTGAATGTTACCTTGCAAGTTTGCGTATTATGTGAATGTTATCTTGCGTATTATATGAATGTTATGTTCCGTATTATGTGAATGTTATCTTGCGTATTACGTGAATGTTACCTTGCTCTTAGAACTTGCTGTGAGTATGTGGACTGCCCAGTTCCTGGGCAGTCCATGCTCACAGCAAGTTCTGATAAGGACTGCCCAGTTCCTGGGCAGTCCATATATGTATTTGGACTGCCAGGAAACTGGGCAGTCCTTATAAGAACTTGCTGTGAGTATGTGGACTGCCCAGTTCCTGGGCAGTCCATGCACACAGCAAGTTTTGATAAGGACTGCCCAGTTCTTGGGCAGTCCATATATGTATTTGGACTGCCAGGAAACTGGGCAGTCCTTATCAGAACTTGCTGTGAGCATGGACTGCCCAGGAACTTGGCAGTCCACATACTCACAGCAAGTTCTGATAAGGACTGCCCAGTTCCTGGGCAGTCCATATATGTATGTGGACTGCCAGGAAACTGGGCAGTCCTTAGCAGAACTTGCTGTGAGCATGGACTGCCCAGGAACTGGGCAGTCCACATACTCACAGCAAGTTCTTATAAGGACTTCCTAGTTTCCTGGCAGTCCAAATACATATATGGACTGCCCAGGAATTGGGCAGTCCTTATCAGAACTTGCTGTGAGTAGTCCACATACAAACAGCTACTTGTAATAAGATACAAAATGCTACGCTTTGTCAGTAAAATACAAAATGCAACGCTGCTAATCAGTAAGATACAAAATACTCATAGATACGCAGTAAGATAGACAATGTCAAGTATACAGCTGTCTATGCAAAATGTTACGCTTCGTCAACTATACATTAGTCTATGCAAAATGTTACGCTTCGTCAACTATAACGCTTCGTCAACTATACATTAGTCTATGCAAAATGTTACGCTTCATCAACTATACATTAGTCTATGCAAAATGTTACGCTTCGTCAATTAATACATCATAGTGGCCCTCCGGCCTTGGTATAGGTTCCACGAAGTTCGTAATTTTCTTGTAAACATTTATTGCATCTTCGAAGGGTGTTACCCAAGCGAGCGCTTCTTCCGGTGCATGTTTCCACCAAAGTGACGCAGGGGGAGGAATAGGAGAGTGCCCAATCAACCGCGGGATAACAAAGTGATCTCCGACGAGTCCAATTGTATTTAGAGTGGATATACTGTAGTCCTTTGGAGGAGCGCACATTGGAAAAAACGTGTTGTTGTTGTGCTTGGAAAAAACGATAATGGGGATCTTGTAATTGTTAGCGAACAGATATGCACCAGAAGGTATGTCCAGGTAATGCTCTGGTCCAGTAGTCTGGGTGTCGCATGGAATGCTTGTCAACAGTTCGCCGACATCTTCTTGCCCAAGTATTTTGCTATAGAATGAAAGATGAGACTCCAGCTCAAAATATAGCTCAGCTCTAACTTGTCTCCATCCGTCTTTAGCGGGGTAGCCTAGATGACGCGCCAGCACATGATATCCACAATGTCCGTCTTTGGGCACATCATCAATAGACCAAATATATTCCCGCATGCCGGGCACAAAAGCACCAATGTACGCATCGAGTGTATTTGCAGCACTCGTATTCTGTTTCTTTCTACGAGTATGGAGCTTCTCCTTCCTCTTTGGAACGGCTAGAATTTGCACGCTTCTTTCAACGTGCTCAAAGAGAGAGGCTTCTCGCTTAGTAGACTCGAGCTTCTTCTTTTGCGCTCTTGTAAGTCTTTTTGGCGGTCTACCTTTCGGAGCAATGATAGAAGATGGCTCCTGTAGACGACTACTTGCCGGGTTGGCAAGTTCTTGGATCCCAAGCTCAATGGACTTCCTCTCAGGTTCTAGTGCTGTACACCATCTGGCATGAAGAAGTTTCAACTGTGGCATGGAAAAAAAATCATCTGGACTGTCCACCGTAGGCATGATCGACAGCTGTCTCCAACGCTGATCAACGACCACTACTGGAATAGGTCGAGCTTGACGTCGATATTCGTTGATCTCGTGTGCACAAGGGAGCCCGAGAGAATATCGATGTGTACAACCACATACTTCGACATCTAAACCGACAGAATTCGCACGACCAATCTCATCAAGTAGTAATGTCAATGCGTCGTGGGACGCCACGTGCATTAAATCAGACAAGAGATGTTCTTTCTTGTTTTGGTGTTTTACAATGTTCAGGCTCATCTCAAATGAAGCCTTTATCTCGTTCACGACCGAATTGGTCAGTCGATCGATTGATTGCCAAACGGAGACGAAACCACCGGCCGCTGAGCGCAGATATCTTTTTAGTCTTGCATGTGAGCCTTCGACACGGTTGGTAGTGGTCGTGCCGTAGTGTTTCACCATATTCGTCCATGCCAAGACAAAATTTTCTTTATGTTCATCAAGCCACGTGTCTTTGATGTAAGATATACACGCCGGGTTGCTCTGCTCCCATTGCTCTTTGAACATGTACCATGCTGCGTCAAATGTTTTCTCACTACTTGCTCGCCACACAAGAGTCCAAACGTTGTAGAAATCTTGGAAGCGGTCCATGTCGAGTTTGCCGTCTACTTTCTCGAACTTCAGTTTGCATTGTGCTTGAATATTTCTGTTTATATGCCAAGTACATAGTAATCTACGAGCATGAGGAAATACGGTATCAATAGCATTCATCAATGCATATTCCCGATCGGTCACAAAAACAGACGGTTCTTTATGTCCACTATAAAGTGTCTTCAGCTTTTCCAAAGCCCATGTATAGTCCTCTAATGTTTCGGTCCTCATAAAACAAAAGGCAACTGAAAATGTCCTTCGGGTTGAAGTGAACCCAACAATGTGAAGAAGAGGCATCTTGAATTTATTAGTCTTGTAGGTGCAATCAAGAACCAAAACATCGGCGAAGGACCGTGCCAACTGTGTGCAATCCGGATGAGACCAAAACAGAGAAACGACTTCATTGCTCACCGGAAGTCTTCTATGGTATTCCACATAATGATTTTCGGCGAGCAATTTCATCACTTGTTGCATCGCCATTCTTCCTTTTAGACTCCTCGTTCTAGGCCTCGCTAGTGCATTGTAAATTGTCCTCATAGTGGACTTGTTCCTCTCATTCTTCTGAAGCAGCGCAGAATATATTTCTTTTGGAGCAACTCCGGAAGCTGACATTTCTGTAACTAACTTCTTCTCATCATCTTTCAATCTTCCGGCGTAGGCATGACCAGTTAGCGTCTCCGGAATAGAATGATTGTGGATCCCATTACGTACCACAACTGTCCACTTCTCGCCAGTCCTGCACCCCAACACTAGCTTGAATGGACAACCACATTTCCTTGAGCCTGCCTCTTTCTTCCCAGATATTATTGGGAGAAGTTCACTTTTTTTACGATGCACCCTATACGTCCCACCTCTTTCACAGCCAATCTCTGCAGTTTGACGCTTCGGCCGACACCGTAGCGACCTTGAAGTTACAAGGGTTGTGTTGGTTTGCCTTCCAACTTCTCTGCACCATTCTAATGCTTCGGCGTAAGTTTCAAAGACAATATCTGTCGAGAATTTACTGCTCAAATCTGTGCACATAGGAGATGGGGTGCCCTACAATAAATTTATAATTTTTTAAATACCTAAATCAATGACAAAACCAAATACAATATCCAATTCAGGCTGTTCAACTAGACTGCCACAACATCTGGCAGTCCTGAGTACTTCATGTACTGCCAAAATGTGTGGCAGTCCAGTTGAATCTACTATCAACTTTAGGACTGCCACATTTCTGGGCAGTCCTTGAAGTATATAGGACTGCCAGAAAGTGAGACAGTCCTTAAGTTCCTACGTATTCAACTAGACTGCCATACTTTCTGGCAGTCCTAAGTAGTTCATGGACTGCCAAAATGTGTGGCAGTCCAGTTGAATCGATTATCAACTTTATGACTGCCACATTTCTGGGCAGTCCTTGAAGTATATAGGACTGCCAGAAAGTATGGCAGTCCTTACGTTCATATGTACTTAACTCGACTGCCATACTTTCTGGCAGTCCTAAGTAGTTCATGGACTGCCATGCGATGTGGCAGTCCATTTCTGGACTACGAAAAAATGTAACTAGGTCAGGGACAAACCACGAGTTCTTTGGAGGGAATGTCGTGTTCTTCGGAAGGACCGGGATGATCGATTGCTATATTTGAAGTCCCAAGTTCTTCCATATTTTCTACATTATAAAAGAACATTCAAAAATTAGGAATCAACCGATTATTTAACAAACTTTGCAATATAGTAGTCGAAAACATACCGACTACTACGAATATTCGTTGATAACTGCTCTGGGGTTACAAAACAGGAAGATTTTTGTAGGGACAAGAGGAATCTCAATCTAGGGTTTAGAAGAAAATTTGAGAAAAGAAGAAAATTTGAGAGGAAGAAGAGAAAGAGAAGAGAAATAAAACAATTGACTTTTATACTACCTAATGGGCTAGTCCTAATAAATTTTTTCAATGGCAAACTTGTAAATAACACAAACTTACAAATGGGCTAGCCCCGATCAAATTAGGCAGTGCCTTTATCAATTGCCATTCAAAAGCATACGTGAGGCAACCAAGTGACATGTTCTGCATCTCTTTTATGCCGTCCCCTTCTACGGCCATAAATGACATTGCATCCAAACACCACAACCGCATACCTAAACCGACCGAGTTACGTCTCTCCCTCTCTCAAATGAGACAGACATATTAGGAGTGCAACTCGGACAGGTTGGATCGGACTTAAGGTCAACCCGAGACCAACCTGATGAATCATAAGTCTAGTCCGAGCCCAAGTTCAACCCGACCTCGTGTTCAACATATAAAGTCCAATACCAAGTCCGGTGGATCGGATTGGGCTCGGGTTGGATCAGGTCCATCGGATTATCGGACTCTCATATAATATTTGAAATAAGTTTAAATATAAGTAATATTAAACACATAATCAAATAGCAATCAAGCCTTGATCATTACAAAAAACAAACTAAAATAAGATTTAGGATAAGGAGTTGAAGAGTTTGGATAGAGAAATATAAAATTTAATATATATATATATATATATATATATATATATATATATATATATATATATATATATATATATATATATATATATATATATATATATATATATATATATATTCTTTATTTTTTTTTTATTTTTTTTGAAGCAATGGGTACTTGTGGTGAACTCGCCTCCACCACTGGGGCTCGAACTCCCGACCACTTGGGCCGCATGCATCTCTCTTAACCACTAGGCTAGAGGTCATTTGCATATATATATATATATATATATATATATATATTTTCATATATATATATATATATATATATATATATATATATATATATATATATATATATATATATATATATATATATAAGTCGAGTTTCGGGTTCTTCGGGTAATCCAACACATGAACCCGAACCCAACCCAATTTTCGATCGGGTTCAAATATTTTGACCCAAACCCACGCCCAAGCCCGAGTATCTTCTGTTAGTCCCGGGGCTTGATCAAAGATGGAAAAACAGATGCAATCGAGATCTGAGATGTCCCACAAAACTTTGCAGAGAGCAAACTCAAGATCTACGATGGTATAAAAAATCAAATAGCCAAATTACAATCTGAAGGAGGGAAAAAGAGAAGAGAAGATCTCTCGTTCTTCCTTGCAAACGTGTTGCAATAGGGACAAAATGAGTTACAATAAAACTAGAGAGAGATGAGAAGAAGAACAATGCTGGGGTGTCAAAACACCGTTGCTCAAAGCAAGATTTGCCCCACACGATCTGCTTCCAGGAACCAGCAAGTTGAATAACTTGTGGAACGCTCGATGTCACCTCTGTTCTGACTCCTCGGATGGACTTGCAATGGCGGCAGCAGCTCTCCCTCTCTTTCTCCTTTTCTGACTTGTATTTTCGTAGTACCCACAAAGGAGGCCAGAAGAGAGTATATATAGAGAGAGGGTGGAAACCCTAGCCGCCTCTTCAGTTATGGAAAGATTGAACCAAATCACAAAAAGATAGCAACGAATTAATTCTAATCCCACAAAGATAGGAACTGAATTAATTCAAATTCCACAAAGATAGTAATGAAATTAATTCAAATCCCACAAAGATAGGATCTGAATTAATCTCATTGATTCACCCTTTCCATAACCGATTTGAAATCTGCACAGTCAGCGTAGCCCTCCATGCGGCAGCAGCAGCAGCAGCCTGGCCGCATGGACCGCTTGGGCCGCATGTGTCGCATGAGCCGCATGAACCGCATGAACCGCATGGACCGCATGAGCCGCATGAGCCGCATGAGCCGCATGGCCGCATGAGCCGCATGAGGCGCCTGAGCCGCATGGCCGCATGAACCGCATGAACCGCATGGCCGCATGAGACCGCATATGAGCCGCATAAGACCGCATGGCCGCATATGAGCCGCATGACTGCTGACGTGCTAAGTGCAAAGTGTGCCAACAAAATGCCACATTACGTCTCATGAGCCCATGAGCCCGAGTCCGAGTTCGAGTCGCTAAGCCCCTTTGGGGCTTAGCTCCAAGTGGAATTAATCCAAGAGAATGACAAAATCATTAATGCTTAATCCTTTGAGCCTTATTCTTACCTCCTAGTAAAATCACCCACATGGTTCCCTCCTTAGGGTCACCACCCCATGTGCATCTCTCAACAACACACCCAAGTATATATGTTGAGATAACTCATGGTGCTTTTCCAATATGGGACTAAAATTTTACAAGGCATGTTGAGAGCAAGCTCTCTCCATGTAAATAAAGCACCAACAATCCCCCACATATCATAACATATATATGTGTCCAGGATTGAGCGTTCCCCACAGTAACTGTCCATTTTGCATTAGGATAGATGTCGCTGACGACTTGAATCTTCCCGCATGGGTTAAATAACAATGTGATACAAGAATGGACTACGCCTTGAATTCTGCACCACAATTATAATTCTTTCCACTCACAAAGTGTAGTTACGTGTGCTTCTGGCTGCACATTAAAGGCCCTGTGCCAGCCTGGTTTCAGTGTATAATTTTGGGCGTCTACAAGTTTACTCTCAAGAGACGGCCTGATATCTCTTTCCATACACTATAGGTGAGTTCTTTATTAAAGAGATATGGCATGAAGCCTTGCGCTTCCTTGCGGTGCTACGCCGCTATGACATGGCCTGAAGCCGAGGCATTACCCCTACCTGGGAACCTCATCGTAGTGTCATACTACTGTAGCATGAGGTCACAAGCCTCTTTGTAGTGCCAAACTACCCAGCATGAAGCCTAAGGCTTCCTTGCGGTGTTACGCCGCAACGACATGGCTTGCAATGCCGAGGCTTTACCCCTACCTGGGTACCTCATCGTGGTGTCGTGCCACTGTAACATGGGGCCATCCTTCCCTTTGTAGTGCTGTCTACAACTCTTTAATTACGTCATACAGCATTAGGCTACCTGCCTATTTGCGGTGCTACGCCGCTGTGACTTGGCTTGCAAAGCCGAGGCATTACCCCTACCTGGGAATCTCATGGTGGAGTCACCCCACTGTAGCATGGAGATTCACTCCTTGTAGTGCTGCTCTACCGTGCTTCCTGTAAAGCACACCAGACATTCACTCTGCCTGAGAACTCATTAAGGCGTTTAAGCCAACCTTCCACAGGATCTATTTTTTCGCAGAAAAATACATAGTAGACAACAGTGGTTATGGGTCCGTATCCCTTCCATGTTCCAGAGAACAAGTACCCACTGTTACCTGATAGTTTTCCAGTCAGTGATCCTCCTTTGAACCAAAAGTTAGATGCCTAGTAGATTTCTCTTTGAACTAATAGCATAAAACTTTATGGTAGGATTACAAAGACACACTATCAGAATGCCTTCAAGCCCATTTTACAAGCTGTGTCATCGACCAACTGGCGCTTGAGGCCCTTTGTGAACGGATCTGCCAGGTTCTCCTGACTCCGAACATCAACCACTGCAATTACACCTCTTTTGATAAGATCGTGTACTGCCCTGTGCTTCAACCGCACAGTCCTCTTCTTTCCGTTGAAGAGATCATTTGATGCTACCGCCGCAGTCGCCTGGTTGTCACAGTATATCGGAATCGCCGGTATCTGAGCCCCAACCACTGAAAGATCATACATGAGCTCCCGAAGCCATTCTGCTTCATCTGCTGCAGTTTCAAGTGCATAGAATTCAGATTCCATGGAGGAACGAGAGAGTATAGTCTGCTTCTTCGACTTCCACGATATAGCAGCTCCACCCAAGGAAAAGACATATCCACCTGTGGATCTCTCGCTTTCTACCTCTGAACACCAGCTAGCATCACTGAAGCCTTCCACTACTGTCGGATACCCGTTGTAGTGCAGTGCATATGTCTGAGTCTTCTTGAGATATCTCATCACCCGCTTCACAGCTTTCCAGTGATCAATCCCTGGGTTGCTTGTGAACCGACTCAGCATTCCCACGGCAAAAGCTATGTCAGGCCTTGTGACAGTAGTTGCGTACATCAGACTTCCGATAACGCTAGAATACTCCAGCTGCCTGACACTTTCCCTCGAGTTTGGCTTCAGCTTCTGATCACACCTGTATGGCGTATCGATCCCTGGAAGATCCTTATACCCATAGCGTGTGAGCATCTTCTCAATGTAGTGAGATTGTGACAGCGCTACTCCAGTGTCTGTCCGGATGATCTTAATGTCCAAGATGACATCTACATCCCCCAAGTCCTTCATACTGAACTTGGTTGAGAGGAACTTCTTTGTCTCTGTGACACAGCCTATATCCGTACCTAGGATTAGCATGTCGTCCACGTACAGACAGACGATGACTCCTCTTCCATCAGCAAACTTTGTGTAAACACATTTGTCCGTCTCGCTGACTCTATAGCCGTTTGACTTAATAACTTTGTCAAACTTCTCATGCCACATCTTGGGAGCTTGCTTCAAACCATACAATGATTTCACCAACTTGCAGACTTTGTCTTCAAGACCTTTAACGACAAATCCATCTGGCTGTTGCATGTAAATCTCTTCGGTCAGCTCCCCATTCAGGAATGCGGTCTTTACATCCATCTGATGTATCACCAACTTATGTATAGCTGCTAGAGCGATTAACATCCTGATGGTGGTCATCCGGGCTACTGGAGCGTACGTGTCAAAGTAGTCTATCTCCTGTTTCTGAGAAAATCCCTTGGCTACCAGCCTGGCCTTGAACTTGTCAATAGTTCCATCTGCCTTCATCTTCTTCTTGAACATCCATTTACATCCGATGGACTTTTCTTCTTCAGGTAGATCTACCAACACCCATGTGTTATTGGAGGTGATAGAGTCAAACTCGTCATTCACTGCCTCCTTCCAGAAGATAGCATCTCTGGTCTTCATCGCCTCATCATAGGTAAGCGGATCTGCTTCCATATGATAGGTGACAAAGTCATCTCCGAAATCTTTCGGTCTTCTCGCTCGCTTAGCTGACGGCTCTGCGAGTTCTGGTACAAGAGTTGTTTCATCAACAACAACTTCTTCTTGGACTACTGGCTCATATGAGATTTCAGTCTCATTTGCACCTACATCATTTTTCGGAATGTCCGAAAGAACAATGTTTTTGTCTTTTGCAAACTTGTCTTCAAAGTATTCAGCATCGCGAGATTCGATGATATGATTTGACTCAATATCAAGAAATCTCCGAGCATCACTCTTCTCGGCATACCCCAAGAAGTTCGCCTTCGTAGTCCTTGTCCCTAGCTTCTGAATCTTCAGATCTGGGATTTTCACATACGCCAGACACCCCCCACACTCGAATGACATTCAAGTTTTGTCTGACTTTGAACCAGAGTTCATGAGGAGTTACGTCCGAAGTTGCATACGGCACTCTATTTAGAATAAAAGTGGCCGTCAATGCAGCTTCTCCCCAGTAGCATTTTGGAAGGCCTGCAGTAAGCAGCATAGAATTCATCATTTCTGTTAATGTCCGGTTCTTCCTCTCTGCTACTCCGTTGGATTGAGGAGAATATGGAGCAGTAGTCTCGCATATAATTCCATGTTCTTTGCAGAATGATGCCAATTCATGAGACCTGTACTCCCCACCTCGATCACTCCTTAACCTCTTGAGTTGTTGTCCAGTCTGCTGTTCAGCTTCGGCCCTGAACTCTCTGAACTTCTCGAAAGCTTCGTCTTTAGACTTGAGCAAGTAGACGAACGCGTATTTTGAGAAGTCGTCGATGAAGGTTATGAAATACTTCATCCCGGCCTTCGTGGAGAAATGTTTGAAGTCACAGATATCGGAGTGCACCAACTCCAGAAGATCTATGCTTCGATTGACCCGATGAAAGGATTTCCTTGTGATCTTCGTCTGAGCACACACTTCACACTTCTCCACCTTACCCCCACATTTGGAGATAAGTCCTAGACTAGACATTTTGTTGATTCTTTTATAATGAACATGTCCTAGTCTATTATGCCACAACTCAAGAGAATAATCCGAAAATGCAACTGCATTAATGTCATCAAACTGGTTGACAAGCTGAATTTTAAACATTCTTTCGGTTTGATAAGCCTTTCCGAAGTATGTTCCCTTCTTGGACATAACCATCTGACCAGCGTTGATGTCCATCCTCAAGCCTACGTTGCAGAGCAGGCTCCTAGAGATCAGGTTCTTGGCAATCGCAGGAACATGCTTCACACCTTGAAGCGTCATAGTGTTCCCTGAAGTGAGTTTCAGCTACACAGTCCCAATCCCCAGAACTTCAGCTTGGGCCTGGTTCGCCATGACAACTTTCTCAGATGTCGGCTGGTACGTGACGAACCATTCCTTGTCAGAACAGACATGGCAAGTCGCACCAGTATCTATCCACCAGTCAGAGTCAACCCCCACAGTTGTGACCTGTCCGATCATAGCAACAACGTTAGAAACCAATGAAACCTTATTAGGCTCACCTTTCTTTGATTGTTTAGGCTTAGATCTGCATTCACTCTTGTAGTGGCCTTTCTTGCCACAATTATAACAAGTCACGTGAGACTTAGTCTTCTGTTGCTTGAAAGAAGGACCCTTCACTTTTAGATTAGCGAAGTCCTTCTTCTTGGGATGAGAAGCCGCCTGCTTCCCCTTGGAATCTCTCGTCTGCACAAGATTGGCTTTAGCCAACTGTTTGGACAGAGTGTCCACCTTCTGTTGAGAACGCATCTCGTCCTCAACATGGATCTCTTGAAGTAGATCTCCCAAGCTAATGTCTAGCTTCTTTCTGTGCATCCTTGCATAGAAGGTACTCCATCCAGCAGGAAGTTTTGAGACGATCCCTCCGACGACAAACTTGTCGGGAAGGGGCATCTCTTCGTCTTCCAGTTTCTGACGCAGCTTCAGAAATTCCTTCACCTGTGGCAGCATGGACTTTTCGTCCTCAAAGAGCAATTTGTGATATTTTTCAACCACAAATATTTTGCTCCTGTTCTTATCTTCTTCATACAGATTTTCCATAGACTTCCATATGTCTCTGGCAAGTTCCTTCTTTGAGTAGGATTCTGCCAGAGAGTCCTCCATAATATTCAGGATGAGAAGCCTGCAGATGCTATTTTCCCTTCTCCACTTGGCCTGGAGTTTGGTAGCCGCGTTGATGGCGGCAGTAGATCCAGTGTCTGGAACAGAGGGTTCTTCCTCCAACAGAACATGATCAACGTCTTTTAGTTAAAGAGTTAGGTACACCTTTCTCTTCCAGACTTGATAATGCTCTCCATCGAACTTTTCCAACTTACAGAAGTCCGATTGGAGGAGCGAAGCATTAATGTTTTCCATCTATACGGATCTTGCTTTGAGATTGTTAGTCCCGGGGCTTGATCAAAGATGGAAAAACAGATGCAATCGAGATCTGAGATGTCCCACAAAACTTTGCAGAGAGCAAACTCAAGATCTACGATGGTATAAAAAATCAAATAGCCAAATTACAATCTGAAGGAGAGAAAAAGAGAAGAGAAGATCTCTCGTTCTTCCTTGCAAACGTGTTGCAATAGGGACAAAACGAGTTACAATAAAACTAGAGAGAGATGAGAAGAAGAACAATGCTGGGGTGTCAAAACATCGTTGCTCAAAGCAAGATTCGCCCCACACGATCTGCTTCCAGGAACCAGCAAGTTGAATAACTTGTGGAACGCTCGATGTCACCTCTGTTCTGACTCCTCGGATGGACTTGCAATGGCGGCAGCAGCTCTCTCTCTCTTTCTCCTTTTCTGACTTGTATTTTCGTAGTACCCACAAAGGAGGCCAGAAGAGAGTATATATAGAGAGAGGGTGGAAACCCTAGCCGCCTCTTCAGTTATGGAAAGATTGAACCAAATCACAAAAAGATAGCAACGAATTAATTCTAATCCCACAAAGATAGGAACTGAATTAATTCAAATCCCACAAAGATAGTAACGAAATTAATTCAAATCCCACAAAGATAGGATCTGAATTAATCTCATTGATTCACCCTTTCCATAACCGATTTGAAATCTGTACAGTCAGCGTAGCCCTCCATGCGGCAGCAGCAGCAGCAGCCTGGCCGCATGGACCGCTTGGGCCGCATGTGCCGCATGAGCCGCATGAGCCGCATGAACCGCATGGACCGCATGAGCCGCATGAGCCGCATGAGCCGCATGGCCACATGAGGCCGCATATGAGCCGCATAAGACCGCATGGCCGCATATGAGCCGCATGATTGCTGACGTGCTAAGTGCAAAGTGCGCCAACAAAATGCCACATTACGCCTCATGAGCCCATGTGCCCGAGTCCGAGTCCGAGTCGCTAAGCCCCTTTGGGGCTTAGCTCCAAGTGGAATTAATCCAAGAGAATGACAAAAGCATTAATGCTTAATCCTTGGAGCCTTATTCTTACCTCCTAGTAAAATCACCCACATGGTTCCCTCCTTAGGGTCACCATCCCATGTGCATCTCTCAACAACACACCCAAGTATATATGTTGAGATAACTCATGGTGCTTTTCCAATGTGGGACTAAAATTTTACAAGGCATGTTGAGAGCAAGCTCTCTCCATGTAAATAAAGCACCAACATCTTTAACCCTAATTCAATCCATTGACGGGTTTATCCGACCTGGCTTGGGTTTAGTCCGCCCAAGTTGCACCCATATGACATATGCACATGTTTGGGTCATGTTTGCTCCTTCGACGTTCATAATATGTAGCATTCGGACTCACGTGCCTTCGAAAACAAAAGATGATGATCATGATCCATATCATACAACCCAAGAGATGGCTAGGGTGAGCATTATTCGAACCGAATAGAACTAAGTAAGAGATTTGGTTTAGTAATTTAAAAAAAATTCGGTTTGATTTTGAAAATATTTAAACTTTATTCCGTTGGGATTTTGGTTTTGGATTTCGGTTGAAAACTAAAAATCAAATAAGACTTATGTAATTATTAAATATCCTTAGTTTTATGCATATTTTACGATTAAAAATGTGTATATTTTTGTTTATATTTTGAAAACAGTAATTATTGTTGGTGTTTTTGCCTTTGGACTAGAAAAGATAGTCCCACATCGGCTACACCAAATGGTGAGTATCTCAATATAATGCATTGCTTGTGTTGAGGTGTGCACATGAGGTGTAGTGGGGCACAAGTTTGTGCCATGTGGGAGTATTTTCCTAGAAAGAAAAAGGATTAAATCCAACAAGGATGCAAGTTGATTTTTGTTGTGCGGACTCGGACTCGGACGCGGACTCCAGGATGTCTCGTGCATGCACGAAAGTGTTCGGGGGGTAGGCGTGGACTGGCACACTTCTATGCTGATTGTGGGATGATCTAAAATATCAAACTCTATTTTTGAGTATTGGTATTTTAGTCCCACATCGGATAGGAGAAGAGGTGAAGTCTCAACTCCACTCTATAAATAGAGCCCCTTGGCCTCCTTTGAAAGATGCACCAAGAAGAGAGTTGAGGGAGTCTGTTAAGTCCAGGAAGCCCGTTCAAGTATCATATATTGACTTACGAGCGTTCCAGAAGTTCTTCGTGAACTTGCTGGTTCCTGGAAGCTGTTCGTGCTCGTGTGGGACGAATAAAGCTTTGAGCAACGGTGGTTCATTCACCCCAGCATTTCATTCTCGCCTGTCATCGCTGCTGTTGCCTTTTACAGTAACTTTTTTTTAGAAGCTCTACTGCCGATAGTCGCTTGCACAAAGTCTCTTTAGATTTTTTGTGTATTACGTAGAATCTTTTTAGATCCTCGTAATTCAGAATCCTCCAGGATCTCTGTTGCACATCTTCTTTATGGTGCTGCATTTGAAACGTTTTGTGTACAATTGTTTCAGTTTCAGAATTTTCCATAGAAAATTGTGCCTCAGCACTAACAATTATATACATATTTTTTAAAGTCAAAATTTGATAATTTAACAATCAGTTCAATTTTAGACTAAATTTTGAAATATAACAAATATATGTATAGAAATTATAAAATATTAATATAATTTAACCATAATTTTAACATTGAGCCAAGCCCGTTGAACAATAAAAATATCTCAACTGAAACCGAATCGTTAATCGGTTTGGTCCGATTTTGTTATGGCTAGTTTCGGTTCTGTTTCAGTTTGAATTTTTAGAATGTCAATTTATTCGGTTTTGATTATTTTGATACGGTTTAAATCGAATAAACTTCTCACCCCCTAACGACCACCAACAAAGAATAGGTGTACCGTACAACCAGAGTCGGCTCTAGGGAAAGGCAGGGCTAAGGAGCCGTCTAGACCCCTCCTCCTTAAGGCCAAGGGCTTCAATTTTTTTTTAAAATTTTTAATAACTAAAAAATAGAAACACATATTTTATTAAGACTCCATGAAAAGATCACGTACTACCGCGTTGATTCTTTCTCCCGCAGTGCACTTCACGTACGTTTAGCTTATGACGAATTATCGCAATTGGTAATTTGTCGTCCTTCGCCACCTCTATCTGTCGTCGTTTGTCGACTACTAATCATTGAACTATATTGGTATCTTCTAATTGATAATTTTGCACATCAAGAAGAGAAAGTTATAAGAGTACTAACTTTATCTTCTTAGTGTTATTTTGGTTTCATTTAATGTAATAAATATAGAAGTTGGAGTTGTTTGATTTAAGGAATATTGGTGATATTTTATGTGTATTCAAGAACTGATTATATTGTATTTTGGATTTATTGAATTTTCTGAATTTTGGATTTATATAAAAAAAATTATATTGAGAAATGATGGTCTCGTTTTTTGGACTTGTTTAGAACCTCCAAAATGTTAGCACCGGTCTTACATACAACGATTTTAGTTCTCCCCTCCTACACTCCCACCCACACCCACACCCACACACACCCACCCCCACCCCCACCCCACAACCAACGTGGCCCCATCAAAGGTCTAGATTAGGACATTGACCTTGAATATTCTCTTCGAATAGTGTTTTCTACACGACTTGTCCCCCAAAACCGGTAACACTTAGAGTGAGCATTCGGCTTATTCTGTTTCAACCGAACCGAAATAGTCAAAACCGAATAAACCAAAATTTTAAAAACCGAAAATCAAAACGAAATTAGCCAAAAATGAACCGAATAATGGTTTCAGTTTATTGGACTACTTTTATTGTTTAAGGGATCCGGTCCAAAGTTGGAATTTATATTAAAAATTATAATTTTTATACACACATTTGTTGTATTTTAAATTATCAATTTTTTTCGAAGCAAATTAAATTATTAAAGTTTGACTTCAAACACATGCATAATATTATTCTTTTCAAAGTATACAATTTTTTAAGGTTATTTATATAGTTTTATAAGTTATTCGATTTTGGACCAAAATCGAAAATCAAAATTGAAACCATAGCGGTATCAGAATAATTTTTTTAAAATCGAAATGCAACTGATTTTTTTTAAAACCGATTCGAATAACTTATTCGGTTCGATTTTCGGTCCAAAATAAAAGATTTTTTCTAAGGGCACCACCCTTTTTGCTAGGGGCTAGCCCAAAAATGTTTTAAAATATTACAAGTTTGCTATCATTTTTTTTTTTACTTGGGGCTAGCCCAAGCAAAGGTATAAATACCAACTTTTGTTTTCTTTTTCTCTCTCCCTCTACTCTTTTCTTTTCTCCTTATACCAACTCTTGTTTTCTTTTTCTCTCTCCCTCTACTCTTTTCTTTTCTCCCTCAACTCTTTTCTTCTCTCCCTCAACTCTAGGTCAAAGAATTTAACCCCAAGTTTTTCCCCAACCTACATTTTTTTTCAAATTTTTCTCTCAACTCTAGGTCATTGAATTTTATCCCAAATTTTTTCCTCAACTCTAGGTCATTGACTTCTCTCATTTATTGGTAAGTCATCGAATTAATATATGTTTAATGTTTTAAACATGAATTTCACATATAAAAAATTGAATTATGTGTTTAATGAAGAAAAATATTGTACATGGAACAACCTGGATCATCAAATGTTGTATACTCTCTTTCCGCCACGTCCGAAGAACACTTTGATGCATCGGAAGCCCTCTTGGTAACTAAATTTTAACTTTTCATCGGATGAAAAATCGGGTTGTGACACCGAGGACTGTCACCTCTCTGGCAGTCCCGATCATAGATTAGGACTGCCAGAGAGGTGGCAGTCCTTCACATACCATCTCTCTGGCAGTCCTAATCTATGAAACCTATTTGCTTTATGATGTTGTCTAATTGTATTAACTTTTAAGTTCTATTGTAGGACTTGAGATCTTCCGATTTTGCGGTACCTGCTCCAATTGCAGTCAATGTAGCCCATTTATTCTGGACCGATCTTTATTTTGAATCAAGCGAGGGTGCGGTACATTGGTGTCGAGAAGTTGGACGGAAAAAACAACATAGTTCTAGTGATATCCAGATCGGCCCAAAATCGCCCGGGACGACAAACTGTGGTGGCTGACCACTACGACGTCGAAATCGACTAAGTATGAATATATTTACAGTTTGATATTTTGTATATGGAGGACCACTTTTGTATATATGAAGTCCACTAATCTATATGGAGTAAATTTTGTATACAGTGAAATATGAAGTTCAATATGTTATATGTGTTTACCTGTGTGCTAGCTGTGTTATATGTGTCTACCTGTGTGCTATCTGTGTTATATGTGTCTACCTTTGTGCTATCTGTGTTATATGTGTTTACATGTCACTACACCAAATTAGCCATTTTGGAATGGAGAGATTTCGTTCCAAATAATTTTCGGAACGCCTAAAATGCGTGCCTATTTTTGGGCTGCCAAATTTCTTGGAACGGAATTTAAACGTTCCAAGAAACGAAATTGGAACGGTTTAAATGTGTTCCAGATTTGAAACACCAATAATGCGTTCCTAAAAAAGTGTTTTAAATGTCATTTACTGGAACGGCTAAAAGGTGTTCCAGGTTTGGAACGCCATAAATGCGTTCCTACACGTTTTACAATAATCTTTTTGAATCAATTAATGGATAAAACGTGTTCCAGGTTTGGAACACCATCAAAGCATTCCTAATTCTGCAATTTTGTACTGAGAAGTTTTAATTTTTTAGGTTACGGCACACTCATGCTTTCGTTTTTAAAGATCAAGGCACACTCGATAGCATAGGTTCCCATAAAAAAAACACATCATACACTCCCAATTTTCATGCCAAGATGCAAAGAAATTGCCAATTCATGAGAAAAATATTAAGAATTAACATCATCAATACTAAAACAGTTCAACATATTTGTGCACAGAAAGATAATCCAACTGGCATGCAACATGAACCACTAATCCAGAATAATCATTGCCATTAGTTTTAAGTAATATTACATCTAACAACTAAACACAACCTTATAACCAAGATTATGATATACACCCATAGACCAACAGAATTTCACAACCTTCAACACGACCATATCCTTTTAAGAGATCCAAGAAGTGCAATTTGAATTGAAACATTAGCTGTAACCCACAAGGCCCAGTCTAATAGAACATGCTCAACCATATCCGCGTTTGAAAGAACAATGCAATTTGTATTTTCTTCTTCTAAGTTAGCATTTTCAAGCTCTGAAAGATGACTAAATGTATCCTTCTGTGCTGAGAAATCTTCTAAGTCGTCGTGGGATCCAACTGAAGATATTTCATCAAAAAATTTCGGCAATGAAAGATCCTGAAGACTAGCCTCTGGGGAGGTACCAGCAGGAAAAGTCACATGCAGCAATGAAAGATCTGGTTATATGCAACTTCCGTGGTTCAAAAAAAATGATTCACATGCAGCAATCAGGAAAAAAGTCTCAAGTGATTGCCTGTCAAATAGTGACATCCAGTGATGCAAGAAAAGTGCAAGTAAATGATACCCTCATAGGTCTTGCATTTCATGAATATTCTGTGGACTCTGATCAAGTGAGCATCCAAGTAACTCCAGTGCCATGTGCAGCTTGTCCCTAGTTTCAGATGCCTCAACAAGTTCAAGGACAGTAGCCATTCCAACAATTATGAGGCTCACCAGGTAGGGTATAAATAACTTGCTGTGCATTATAAGCTCACTGTGCATTATCAAAAAAGTTCTGATACTTTTGAACGAGTAAGTGGAGTACCAAAAATAACTTGCAGTGATTTACCAAAAGAAGGAGAATAACCTAATTTTCCTGTGTGCCTTAGCTTTCCGTTAAGATAAAGGTATGCCACACTAGCTTGAAAAAGTCCAGCCAATGCATTAAGTTTGCTGCGTGAAATTGCCAGGTGATGCCATCTTCATTCCTCTATTGACACGCCTAGATATAACAATAAGCTAGAATTGCTTGTTGCAAGAGTCATGACACCATTGTCTTGAAGGTAAAGTTTCGCATACAATGTTTTAGGATCAGCCATAGATCCAACAGAAGTTAAGCTCTCCTGATTGAATGGGCCAGCGCGACCAAGATTTTCAATGAATTTTAGCAGATCAAGATGCAATTTTGGTGTAAAGAGAAGCAAAGAACGGATGAACACTCCAATTGCACTAGCATTATATAACTCAAGACCGTTCCTGTAATCAACAAAGTATAAGCCGAACCTCGAAGTGTAGCCTGTTGCCCACTCCCAATTGTCCAAAAGAGACCATACGAAGTATCCCCTTATGTCGCATCCATCTTCCCTGCATTGTCGCTGATCAAAGGAGTAGATGTTCCGTTTCCGTACATGTATCCGTGACCAAACGAAACCAATGTTAAATGTCTTGTGCTCTGTATACATGTGGAAAGTTTTAGAGAAGAGTGCAAACTCAATGTCGATTTCATCTAGCTGACTGTGATTTACTAAATAGACCTTTTTCTTGTTTCAAATTAAAGTTTTGATACATTATTGGGCCCATTTGTCTTGGATGTTCATTTAGAAAGGTAAAGTTCAGATAATGTGCTTATGTTACTGTAGTGCAAGCTTGATATATGGATAATGTATTCTTGACATCTGACTATGTTGGGATACAACAATTTCACAAGCTTGTTTTGACTATACTTGGTTAAATACTGCATTCTTTTAGAAATGTTTTTCTAGGTTCATTTAACAATATAGTTAAGACTTTCGTATCCTATTCTAACATAAAGCCGCTAATAATGCAAACTCTGTTCTGTTGCTATATCCAGAGTTTCTATATTCATAAAACTTTTTGCAGGACATTGCAAAATGGGAATATAGGGATCAGGGTTGTTAATCAGCCCTACATGCTCGATGGCCTCCCAGCCAAGACCAATATAAGTTTAGATATGTGATGGGAACTTCGTCCACCAAGACAAGTAGGCTAACAATTAGGCTCTGTGTCGAAAATTTTGAACCAAACTCGATCAAAATCTTGGACCAAGTTTCAAAATTGTTCCGCGATCGGTTTCTTGTCTATGACAATCGAAAATTGATATGCTAGCAAGGAACAAAAAATTGTTTTGAGTTATCCTCTGTTCTTTTGAGGTAGAGGTTACCACAAAATCTAGGGAAACAATGTTCAAATAATAATGATTAAGAATACACTTGTGTGGTAGTTTTCTCTTCCTCTGGAGAAGGGACAAGAATAGGAATGCCTAACAAACTCCTACAGTTACCTACGGATAATTTCACAAGTTAAAAATGATTAAACAATAAAGAGCTTAACAAAACTTCTTGATAAATAAATCAGCTAAAGGATCAATAACTGCAGTAGTCAAAGCCACCACTTAAACAAATAGCAAAGACCCAATGTAAGAAGAAAAAAGAGAGAACATGTAATATAAGAAATGCAAAGCTTCTTGTTAGTGTAAGCATAGATAATACAATGGTTGAAAGTTTCAAAAGGTACCAATGTAAGAACACTAATTCTTGGTCAAGGAAAATCTTCATGTACTATATTGCACCATTCTATCTAAATGCAAGGCAAAAAATTGCTACCCATGGTATCAGAAACTTAGTACCAGCCCAGTGTCGAAAAGGTTGCAAACATACATGCCAAAGTCCCTCTGAAGCCACAATATATCGCAATTAGCACCATGCATGACCTAGAAAGGGAAAGATGTGACTACTTGATTATGTTAGAACATGTATTCTTTAATTGAGAATGCAGTAAAATTCACATATGGTACCTTCCTCTTTAAGGGGTCTCTAAAGATTTCTCAGGAATGGACCGACATGAATACGCAACTTCAGAGTGTCAATCACAAAGTCCTATGTTCTTCTAGAAATTTGCATCAAACAAGTCATCCCTTGAAAGGATCGATACTTGTGTCCCAAATCAACCTGAAATATAAAGGTTCTCCTTATCCCTTGAGAAGATTACATATATCAAGAGTAGGCACAACATCTGACCATCCTTCTACAATTCTGTTGCAAGTGCTGTTGTGCTGTTACAAATGCTGCAGAAGCTCTCCTTAAAAAAAAATCTCATTTTGCAGCAGCATTGCTCACCAAACCAATTATCAAAAAGGTTCTAACTTTTAGGCAAGGATTGAACTTTGAACAATATAAACCACTCTACTATCAAATTACAGATTGCTCGACACTGTCAATTCATAAATCCCAATTCTCGAAACATTTAAAAAAAAAACAAAGAAAGAATTACCCACTTCCGAGAAGCCGAAATTGTTACCAATGAGAGGAAAAAGTAGAGACCTTGGTGCCGATCTCGGAGTTGAAGTCGTACTTGTCGAGTGCGGCATGGAAGTCCTCGACGGTGAAGCTGAGGCCCTCCATGGGGGCCTCGCGGCACCGTTCGTAGGCCTCCTTGAAGACCTCCCTTAGCTTCCTCTGCTCCTTCTGCGCCGGAGTTATGGCGACGGCGACCGCGCCGACGGAGGCGGCGGTGGTGATAGTGGTGGTGGCGGCGGTCCTTATGTGGAGGAGCTTCGGCGAGGCGGAGGAAAGGGAAGAAGACGGTTTGGAGAGTTTGGAGGAGGAGACCGGCGGGAGCCTCAATCCGGAGGAGGAGAGCTGGTGGGCCATTGTTGCTCTATATCCCTTTTTTTGGTTGGAGAAAGAGAGGATATAAATCATACCCAAATATGGGTTGTAGGAGGAGGAGAAAGAAATCCTAAGCGAGGGGAAGGAGAAACCCTAGATGAAGAAGAAAGCGATCAGAAGAAGAGAGGGGAGTGGCAGCAATGTGGGTTTTTCTTTCTTGGTTTTGTTTGGGTACTGAGGGGATGGAAAGATTTTGTGGGCTTTGATGTTTTCTTCAACAATCATGTGAGAAGCACGTGTGTACGCCCAATTTGAAATAAATTAAATTTGGAACAGTATAAAAGCATACCTATATAAATAAATTTTGTAAAAGATCAAAATAAAATATATTATGAACACTTTTTGGATCCGGAACACTTTTATTCCGTTCCAGAACTTAGGTACAGAAAATAAGCGTTCCAAATTAAAAAATGTCTAGTGTTCCTAATTTGTCATTTTGGTGTAGTGTGTGCGCTATCTGTGTTATATGTGTTTACATGTGTACAAGTATGTGTGGCAAAATATACCAATTTGTTAAAGTATCCGATCCAGTATCAGGATTGCCACCCCCTGGCAGTCCTATTTGTAAGTCTCTGTGATGAGAGTTTTGAAACTCTCTATCACAGAGAGTTTCAATTAGGACTGCCACCCCCCGGCAGTCCTACACAAAAGGAGGACTGCCAAGGTGCTGGCAGTCCTAATTGAAACTTGCTGTTATATAAATGGCCATTCTCCTGTATTTTAGAATGGAGAATGGTCATTCTTCGTGTAATTTAGCACGGAGACTGGCCATTCTCCGTGTAATTTAGCACGGAGAATGGCTATCTGATCCAGTATCAGGACTGTCACCCCCCTCGCAGTCCTACATTGAACTAGGACTGACAGGGTGCTGGCAGTCCTAATTGAAACTTGCTGTTACAGCAAGTATCAATTAGAACTGCCAGCACCCTGACAGTCCTAATTGAATGTCATTGAATTAATATTTGTTTGCGATTCTAAAATTTCGACAAAAGTGCTAAAACGGAGGTTCAAATATTATTTTTTTGCGATTCTAAAATTTCAGAAGGCCGTCTAACGATGAAACCGTTAATCTCAGGCTCCTCGAAGATACGCTCATTTTGCGACAAATCGGACCTCGTTTCGACCTCCCAGTCAAAAGTTATGGCCCTCCAAAGTTTCAACTGACCATAAAATACACTGGAATGACCATTCTCCGTCTTAATTTATACGGAGGATGGTCATTCCAGTGTTAAGACGCAGAAGAATGACCATTCTCCGTCTTAATTTACACGGAGAATGGCCATTCTCCGTGTAATTTAGCACGGAGAATCGTCATTCTAGTGTTAAAACGCAGGAGAATGACCATTCTCCGTGTTAGAAACACGGAGAAAGCCATTCTCCGTGTTAATTTATACGGAGAATGGCCATTCCCAGTGTTAAAACGTAGGAGAATGACCATTCTCCGTGTTAATTAATTACACGGAGAGAATGACTATTCTCCGTGCTAAATTACAGAGACTTACAAATAGGACTGCCACCCCCTGGCAGTCATACATTCAATTAGGACTGCCAGGGTGCTGGCAGTCCTAATTCAATATAGGATTGCTAGGGGGTGGCAGTCCTGATACTGGGTCAGATAGCCATTCTCCGTGCTAAATTACACGGTGAATGGCCATTCTCCGTGCTAAATTATACGGAGAATGGCTATTCTCCGTGCTAAATTACACAGAGAATGACGATTCTCCGTGCTAAAACACAGGAGAATGACCATTTATATAACAACAAGTTTCAATTAGGACTGCCAACACCCTGACAGTCCTCCTTTTGTGTAAGACTGCAAGGGGGGTGGCAGTCCTAATTGAAACTCTCTGTGACAGAGAGTTTCAGTTTCAAACTCTCATCACAGAGAGTTATAAATAGGACTGCCACCCCCTGGCAGTCCTACACTTAAGTAGGACTGTCAGGGTGCTGACAGTCCTATTTGAAACTCTTTGTGACAGAGAGTTTCATTTTGAAACTCTCATCACTGAGGGTTTCAATTAGGACTGCCAGGACCCTGGCAGTCCTACATAAGTGTAGGACTGCCAGGGTGCTGGCAGTCCTGATACTAAATCAAGAATATCAGAAATTGGCCAACAACTTAAGTTTCCAAACGTAAATAACAACTACATATCAGACAACTACATATCCAACAAGTACATAAATAACAACATAAATCACAACTACATATATATCAGACAAAATATCCAAATTCAAAAAAATAACATAAGTGTCAACTACATATCCTTCAAAAGTCTGCCCAACAACTTAAGTTTCCAAACAACAAATATATCCTTCAAGTTTCAAACAACAAAAACATCTTTACAAAAATATCCAGATTACATCCAACTAATGATAATTCCACATCCAACTACATATCATGCTGGACCTTTGAACGAGATTCTCTATTATTCATGAAGGGGAACTCGACCACGTCGTCGTCGATGCGATCAAGCTCGTTGGCGAACGCGACACTAGTGTTACTTTGGCAACCTCTCCGGAGTGTCTGGGCCAATTCTTTCACCTTTTGAGACTGTAAATGAAAGTATAAGTAAATTAAGTCTACAAACATAAAAATCTCAGTCTAATTACAAATACGGAACTCACCATCCTCACCAACGCAGCTTACAAGACGTTTTTGGAAGGAAGAGCTCCAATTGCTCCGACGTCCCGCACGTTCCTTCCGCTTTGACGCGGTGGACCGTATTCTTTTGTTAGCGGCCGGTGGACTGCAGGACAACATACAGTTATTAAATAATAGAAACATAAATAGGACATGCAGTTATCCCCCGCATATGAGAATCATGCAGTTACCCACCCCCATATCTCATTACAGTATGACTGCCATGCCTGTGGCAGTCCTAATGTAAATCAGGAATGCCACAGTCCTGACAGTCCTCTTTCACAAGAGGACTGTCAGGACTGTGGCAGTCCTGATTTACATTAGGACTGACACAGGTCTGACAGTCCTACTGTATTCAACCCGAACGGCCAAAAACGACATGCTCGTTTGTCGTGTTCTAGGGTTATGATTTCAAGATAAAATGTGGATTTCTTGTGTTCGAAAATTTCTTTCATGAACTATAAAGAGATTTTAAACCTAATTTATCAAAAAAATTTAGAGAATTAAAAATATTTTAGGGTTTTGAATAGAATGTACAAAATTCTTGAAGAAATTAGGGAAGAACGTACCTAGATTCCGGTTGCTTTGACTTGCGTGTCATTTCTTCGAATATACAAATGTTGTGGAAGAAATCTTGGTGGAAGAATTGGGAGTGGAGTGGTGGAGAAGAAGAAATTAGGGTTTTGAGAGAGGGTGAGGGAGAGAGCTCTTTTTTTTTTTTTTTTTGAGGAGAGAGAGTGTAGAATGAGTAATGAGAAGAAATGAAGGGTTTGGGGGGGGTTGGGCTGTCCCCAAGCAAATTTTGGGTGCCCCCTAGCAAATTTTCTACCTTTTTGGGCTGCCTCCAAGTAAGGGTTACTCCCAATCAATTTTTGTGGTGTCCTTAGAAAAAACCAAATAAAATAATACTCACCCTTAGTCACACTAATATTACTATTTTGTTTTATATTATGTGAAAAGGAAAAAGAAGAAAAATGTAGAACAGGAAGTAGTACTATGCTGCTACACATGCAAGCCTTGTTATGGACCACTGAATGGTGGTGGGGAGTTCCTCTCTACTGAGCCCCATATCATATGGCTCCCATGTGAAGTTGTGACGTATAAAAGGAAGTCCCTACTCCTACTCCGCTCCCTCCCCCTCTTTAAACCAAATGAAGCCACTCCTCTCCTGCTCCCTTCGAAAGCAGACCCTCCCCATAGCCAACAATGGAAAACCCTCCATGAGTCCATTCTCCTCTCTCTCTATATACAGAACATGACCAATCTCTAGCTATAGAGGAGAGAGAGAGAGAGAGAGAGAGAGAGAGAGAGAGAGATGGGGAGAGGGAAGATTGAGATAAAGAGGATTGAGAACACGACGAACAGGCAGGTGACCTTCTCGAAGCGGCGCAACGGGATCATCAAGAAGGCCAGGGAGATCAGCGTCCTCTGCGACGCGCAGGTCTCCGTCGTCATCTTCTCCACCTCCGGGAAGCTCTCCGACTACTGCAGTGCCAACACAACGTACCTAACCTACCTCTTCTTCTTCTTCTCTATATATGGTTAATATTTCTATTTAATTGTTGGTAACTGGAAAAGGTTGCCGAAGATACTGGAGAGGTACCAGCTCAACTGCGGGAAGAAGCTCTGGGATGCCAAGCATGAGGTATATTTCTTACTTTCCATGGCTATACAACTCATTAGTTTAGCTCAATATCCTTCTCTCTCCTATTTCTAATTCTATGGTAGAAATTCATATTAGAAAAAATTTCTTGCAATGAGGTTTTTCTATCCCTATTTCTATCCTAGGTGATATTGACGTAGGAATGGAGAATTTCTGTCATAGAAATTTTCCATCTCTCATAGCAATTAATATTGGATCTCACACCATTAAATTGATCTTTTTATTGGCTAATTCTAAGGAATGGAGAATTTCTGTCATAGAAATTTTCCATCTCTCATAGCAATTAATATTGGATCTCACACCATTAAATTGATCTTTTTATTGGCTAATTCTAAGGGCACTCCAACTTCACTTGTGGACAACCCTTACTTCACGACAACCCAGTTTGGTGGAACTTACTCAGGACATCCCAAATTTTCTTTGGGGTTGCCCAACCCTTACTGAGGACAGTCCCAAACTCTCCAACGACGGATGTCGGCAGGGGCACGGGGATGCGGATGCCGGTGGGGGTGTGGACGCGGGCGGGGGCGCGAGGGCGAGGATACCCGCGGGGGTGCGGGGGCGAGAATGCCTGCGGGGGTGCGGGGGTGCGGACGCTGGCGGTGGCGCGGGGGCGAGGACGCCCGCGGGGGTGCAGGGGAGCGGACGCCGGCGGTGGCGCGGGGGCGAAGGGGCATGAGGGAGCGGAAGCTGGCGGGGGCACGAGGGAGCGGACGTCCGCGGGGGCGCGGGGGCGCGGGGGAGCGGACGCTGACGGGGACGCGGACGACGAGCAGATAGGACTGTCAACTTTGTTGGCAGTTCTACTTCATGTTAGAACTGCCAACAAAGTTGGCATTCCTATCTAAACTCTCTATTTGGACATAGAACTGACGATAAAGTTGGCAGTCCTTACACATCAGGACTACAACAAAGTTGACGGTCCTACTTTATGTTAGGACTGGCAACAAGGTTGACAGTCCTGAAAGAAATTGGACTAGCCTAAAGTAACAATTCGGGTGGTAAACTTGTCAGTTTTTAAAAAAAAATTGGGCCATCCAAAGTAGAACTTGGAATGCCTTTAGAATTAGCCTTTTTATTTTGTGACAACTAGGATATAGATGGAGAACCATTGGAGAGTTTTTTGTTGTTGTGCGTAACTCCTATGTAGAAATTCTAACAACTAGGATAGAAATTTCCTTAAAGTTTAACGTCAAATAGGATAGAAACTCAACTTTAGAAATCACCAGGCCATCTCTCCAATGTGGGTTTCTATCTCCCCTATTTCTATGGTAGAAACCAACTTTATAAAAAAACACATCCCAATGAAAATTTATATCCCAATTTCTATCCTACGTGGCATTGATGTTGGATTGAGAGTTTCTATAAGAATTTCTACACGTAGAAACTCTCAACTCTCGTACCAATTGATAATGTATTCATTTGTTGCCACATGGGATAGAAATGGAGAACCATTGGACGCCTATTTTTTTGTTTATGAAATTTCTATATAGAAACTCTAACAACTAGGATAGAAATCTGCTTAAAGTACCATGCCAAGTAGGATAGAAATCCAATTTTAGAAATTCCCATTGACAGGGGACGTCGTATTTTATTTATTTATAATTTACTCCCCAAAATATTATTTTAAAATTGTTAGGGGACATCACATAGTTAAGTATAAGGAGAATTCGCTGTCGTGATAGTCCTTTGACAAGAATTCTGTTTAAGGATGGCCATGATTCTGACATATCTGATTATTGTTAGGAGTGTCAGGAACCTGATAGTCATTTGTCGTCTCCAATGGTACTGTGTCGAATTTTGAGGTTGGAAACCCTAATTTTGGGTTCTAGAATTGAAAGAAAAAAATTGTTCAAAAATGAAAGAAACAAGGAGAGAAATAAAAATATTACATTGATTGGGAAGTAGCCTTGGTGTATATTATCTTTTATGGTTGGAAGATGAAGTGAATCGAGGAGAAGAAAGTAGGAAGTAAGAGAAAGAGTGTGATGTTAGGGAGGATATATGAAAATGTGTTGCCCTCCAATCAATTTTGTGGCTAATTACTAACAAAAAATCACAAAACCTATGACAGTCCCATCCCGTGCTACCCCTTAGCAATGGAGGTTCTGCCTTTGTAAATAACCTAAGTTTATATATATATTCACATATATAACTAATTATAGCACAAGAAGAAGTTATGATTCCTGGATCTTAAGTTGAGATATGTTAATCTATAGTCCTTCATAATTTTTCCTAATTAATTCCTAGATTCCTCTAGAGGGTGAAATTGGGGGGTTTAGAGAAAGATACTGGGACTAGGTATATATATTAGTTGAAGAATACTCCGGATCGAATTAGTCATTTCTTTCTTCATGAATTTGCTACTTCCTAATTAGTTCCTAAACTCCACAATTCTCTATCCGAAATGGATGGTGACTTGTAGAGAACCGGTTTAAGGATTTGGGCCTATAGTGTTCAGATCAGCCATGTATAACTCTTTCCTGTTCCTTGTATGGTATTTGTTTTGATGAATGAAAGTGGTGCAATATCAGAAATATATGACAGATCTTGAAAACCCTGTTCTCGATTACGTACTAGTAACTCCCATCATAAATGGAAGAAATAATTCGCTTTCCCTTTGGGATTGAATTCACCAGTCAGGATGCGCTAGGAGGCTTTGACAAGAGAGGTTTAATATATATTTGCTGAGAAACAAATGTAGCTCCTTTGGAATATTAGTATGAAAATGTCTGCTCAGAACAATCTTAATTCTGATTTGGTCTTTCTAGTTAGTTTTCTTGATGATTTAAAGCGACATAAAAGAGAGGAGAAATTATAAATAACTCACCTTGCACAAACTTCTTTTCAGAATCTGAGGAGAAATTATAAATAACTCAACTTGCACAAACTTCTTTTCAGAATCTCAGTGCCCAGATTGACCGTATCAAGAAAGAGAACGATAACATGCAGATCGAGCTCAGGTTCATAATTTGGATTTCGTTCGACTATTCTGTTGGTCATTTTTAATTATTCAATCCAACTTCACCCTCCTCAATTAATTGTGCTTTGTGATGTGAACCAGGCATTTAAAGGGAGAGGACCTGAACTCACTTAATCCAAAAGAACTGATCCCAATCGAAGAAGCCCTCCAGAATGGGCTCACTAGTGTTCAGGACAAGCAGGCAAGGCTCTTCTCCTTTGGCTTCCTTTTTCGGCTTTTTCTTTGATTTCAGGAGTCAGTTATAATCAATAATTAATTAATGGCTTTCTTGTACTTGTTCTGAAGATGGATTACTTGAGGATGCTCAAGAAAAATGTAAGGATTCACTAATTAAACCTTAGTTCCCTTACTTTTGCATTGACATATTCTTTATTTAGTGTATTATTATGTTTTTACACTGTCAATGAGTTTTATGTAATTTGATTGGGTTAATATGCAGGAAAGACTTCTGGAAGAGGAGAACAAGAGATTGACCTATATACTGGTAATTCCTTTAACTCCAATTTTGGATGGCGATAAATTACTGTGTTTTGAACTATATTTGTTATATGTTATATGAAAATTTTGTGATCGATCATCCTTAGTACTCAGAGATAAAAACCGCTTTATTGAGGTTAACTTGATTCACATTTAGGCTGTGACTAAGGATTTTTTTTTTTTAATGTCTAGTGATTATAGCGGGGACAACTATTTTTTTTTTTTGAGTTATTACTACTATCAGTAGATCTGGTAGTTGCCTCGTTTTATTGGACTAGTTTCGAGCAATTGATACTGCAATCGACATTAATAGTCGACTGGGTCATCTTCAACTCTTAAATCAATGCCCAAAGCATTTCCATTAACCATTGGCGCTTCAAATAAACCCAAAACAGTTGGTAATTCAATTTTTTTTTTTTTTTTTTTTTTTTTTTTTTTTTTGCTTTTCATGTCATAGGTTAGCTCATAGTCGAATGCAGATGTCTTCCCGAACCACATCTAAGCCTACATGCCCTATGCTTTGCTTATATGGCAAACCAGTTTCTTTCTTATAAATATCTGGCTAAATTATCCTAATGACAACCAAACTATAGCGCTCGGACATTTCCCTTTCGTCATAAACATGATTATTTTTTAGTATGAACATGTTTTTTTTTCCCCTTCTACATTGGATATGAACTTATATAAGAGTGGTACAAAATTTAATCAAGTCCTCATTGGATTGTGTATCTTATGTATCTTTTGCAACTGCAGTATATGGATACATTAGTATCATTACCAGGAAATAAATGTTTATTCTGCTTCAGTTTCTTGACTTGATGAGTTATGGCGTGCACATCGTCATAGTCAGTATACTAAACTTAACGGAAAATTCATGATTCCTCTTCATTTCCATCCACACAGTTTTAGCTTACTGTAATTTCCATTTAACAGCATCATCAGCAATTGGCAATGGAGGGAAATATGAGAGAACTGGACCTGGGTTATCAACAGAAGGACAGGGAGTTTGCTTCCCAGATGCCAATGGCTTTCCGTGTGCAACCAATCCAGCCTAATTTGCAGGAGAACAAGTAGTATAACATCTAGTTTGACTCAACTAAATTGTCTCGATAAGCTACTATTATAATATATTCGAACCAGTTAAAAAAGAACATGTTATGTGCTTATGAAGTGCTTGGCTTGATTAAGTTCACTAGTATGGCGATGAACATGTAATTAACTTGTCTTTCTTGCCATTATCCGCTCAAGCTTGCCTAACTCTTTTGCTATGAAATATTAACTCAAGGGTTTGATCCTGCTTAGCATGCCTTATTCTCTGATATGTAATTACTTTGGTTTGCTTAGTTATGAACGATGATCAAGTGCAATAAAGTAATATGCAAAAGGGCTTATTCTAACTATGTTAGTATGTCTGTTTCGAGTTGGAAACGTGATCCTTGTGCTAAGCATATATAACAGAAACAGATATTTGGATATAACTTAACCTCAAATGTTTTTCTATATAACACGAGGTGACTGTAGTTTGAAATGATTATCACATGGATACATTATTTGGCAGCCATGTCAAAGTAGGCTTTATATTGGTCATCTAGTGATTGCTTCTTTCATATTGTAGTTTTTGTTCTTAAACTAATCATATCAGTATCCTTAAGTAAAAACCTTATTTTGTTGAACCCTGGTTATCTTAGTAAGATTAGGTTGCTGCTTAGTGTATAATTTCCATGATTGACTACATCTTTATGATTTGTAATTTCTAATACGTTTTTCATGCACATCCAATTCATGTTTCATTTTTTTCTATGGTTTAATGTGCTTATGAAACAAGTAGAAGTCCAATGAGCATATTTTTTGTTGTTTTTGCCGATTCCCCTTGTAGATGCCTTCACTTTTTACTTGAACTGCACTACTGGTGGGAGCTGATATTAACTGATTTTTGATGTCGCCGGATAACTGATACAATAGGATTCAACAATTTTCTAATTACAGTTTACTGTTGTAATATTTACTGAATCAAGTTCTATTTATAAACACATACCAAATAGTGAAAATTTTGTCAATAATAGATGAGGAAACTTCTTTCAATTTTTGCTGTCACTAGAGCACTTTTAGGAAATTTACTAATTGTAATATTCTAAATAGTGAGAAATTTTCTAAATTGATCAATGTTATTCAAAGGACGTGATAAACTTGTATAGAACATCAAACAAACTTTATCGGTGTCTAAATTTATCTATATCCAAACAGTCTAGATTAAAATCGCATTCAATTGAGAACCATCATTGAAGAAAGATAAGGCATACCCTTCCCCTTTCTTGAACTAAGTTTCAAGTATATTGATTATTCATAGGTAACTTATGAAATTTGACTTTTCCTACACCAACACAACCACATAGAAGTCATGAATAGTCTGAATTCTCAATATGAAAAAGTAGTTTGTTTTCATCTGAATGAAACCCTCTGAATAATAGTTTTTGTTTACATGCTTTACATGTGAACACGAAATATATATTATTTAGACCATTATATCATTATATTAAAGAATTTTTTGACAACGATATTAGAACAAAATTGGAAATAATTTTTAGGGTTATTTAGTTTTAGGACTCATATATATATATATATATATATATATATATATATATATATATATATATATATATATATATAAAAATATATATATATATATATATGGTATTAGAGTTTGGGTCTCGAAATTGACCGATATTAGAATTTGGGTCTCGAAGTCACTGTTCATTAGTCTACGTAAACAGTGATTTCGAGGCCCAAACTCTAACATCTGTCAATTTCCAGACCCAAACCCTAATATCCATGTATATGTGAGACCCTAAAACTAAATATCACTAATTTTATTCAAATTTTCGGATGTGAGATTTCAGAGAGTGTTTTAGAGACAAACATTCATACATTGCATATGAATGTGTTGACAACCAAATAACATATAATGTCTTTGAAGTGTGGAATTTTCTTTTATTCATACCTTCATATGTGCAAACAAACAACACCTAACTGTCCCCTCAATATCAATCCTCCGTCTTCCCCTTCCCATACAAAAGTCTCACATTTGGCTGCCGAACCTCTGGTTGCAGATTGTTTAAGTCTCAATCACGCAATAGAGGGGAACATAATTTCAACTCATATTTTTTGTTAACACATATTTGGAAAAAAAAAACAAATTCATGAAAGCTAAACTAAACTAAGGAAAGTCATGAGAGAAGATTCTTTGACAAATTGACTAGAAAGAGATTCTCATATATAATCAATTTTTTAGAAGCCTACTTTCTCTAAGGAAGCTATTCAAACTGAAAGATTTTCTGGTAGTAGTTGTTGATTGAAGCAAGTACTAACTTATAGAGAAACTGGTTCCTTTGTAACATATATTATCCTTTGTTCAGGTGTAATTTGTAAACACTCTGAACTGACAAGAATAGTCTCATTTACTTGGTTATGGACATATATTAATACTTCTCGTAGTGGTTGTTTTAACTTACATGCTTTGCATATTTTAAAGGTGACTTATTCTCTACAGACGTCATCCCCTGGCGAAAATAAAAGGAAATCAATTATTTGCTCTTTCCATGGACATGTGAAATTACAATTTTCATCGATTTTTCTTTTCGGTGTTTGGAAAGGCCAGGAATATATAGTCAGAACACATCTTTGAGCAGAGATAGTTTAGTCCCAATTTTTTTGTAATAAATGCAGAAAATTGGGAGGGAAAGTGAATCCTTCTAGGGGTAAGGTATTTTTCCTATTTTTCTTTCTTTTCGGAACTATTTTTTTCCTTTCATTCTCCTTTCCTTTGGCATTCAAACACAGAAAATAATGACTTTTCCTGATTCCACGACCCAAACGTGGCCACAGTGTAACTTGGCGACACATATAATTGATCAAGAGAGTAAACTGCTCCAAGTTTATGGGAAGATCAAATGGCTTATCATTCATGCATCATAGCTTTGATGTGTTTCATTGGAGGCGAGGCCAAAGGTCCAAAGACAATCAAGGTATCGGAAGTGGAACCGGAACAGAACTGGACTAAAACCATTTGCAGTTTCTTTTTTTAATCCAGACGGACGACATTGGAGATGACATGAATATAGAAAATAAGGCTCTGATTATGAAATGTGACATCAAAATTGACATACCTGCAATTGAGTGTAGGATCTAAATATGGAAAGTAATACAAAGATTTATATAACCCTCTATCCTCGTTACAGTTATAACGTTTCTAGAGTGGCGAGAACTTTAACAGTAAAATCCTCAAATATACTGAGTTGAGGGCTAATTTGATATTAACAAAGTGGATACAAACATAGACTCGCCGAATGAACATTATAATTTTCATAACCCTGTTTAAGAACAGGAATCAAATGATATCCAAGTTTCAATTGTTGCCTTGCTGAAGCATTCTGCGTGATGGGCTGGTGAAGGCATGCACCAACATAGTTGCCGGCAGTTGAGACTAAGTAGACCAGTACAGTGTCAGGATCAATGCAAGTTGGTGTCAAGATTGATGGTGAGACAAAACCACACTGACAACATAGGGAATACAGGTCTACACGCCAAGGTTGACAGGGAGAGAGGCGGAGGCCTTGGCCTCGTAGTTGTCTTGAGGTTGGGTTTCAGCAGGACACTCCAATACGTGGGCCTTGCCAAGTCGTACACACTTCGGACACGATCTAGATACGATACACTCTAAAATGTACTAGGACATACCAAAATATATGCCGTGTCTTTACCATGCCATGTTATATCTGTATCCGTACAACATAGCACGTAACTGATCCACTGTAAAGATTGAAAGAGTGAAAAGGAATGATTGTTTATAGCAATAACAGTAACACAATCCAGCTTCTCATTATTTATAGAAACACATCCAAATTATTATTTCATACTTTACTTTTCTCCAAATGTAAGATATAGAATCATAGAAAAGTAATTGAAGAATGATTTGATATTAAAATAAGCTTAACACATTCATTTGCATGGTTCAAGCTATTATATTCTAGTTAATTAAGTGTTGATTCATATGGAGGTTAAGTCCTATTTGTTCATGAATATAGGAGTAACAATTTCATGAACATGGAGGAAGACAAGGAGATCATTCTTATACCATAGGGTCATTTAGCACTCTATAAAAGGTTCTTTTGGTCCCTCTCTCTATTCATTCATTCTGCAGAAGTCTGTTGGTTCCCATAACCTAGGACGGAACCACAAATTCGAACTGGGATGAACTAGGTTGGGCTGGAATGGATAGAGGTGTGGATTGACTCATGAAAAATAATAATAACCTCTTTTTTGTGTGTGTGGGTTGGATCCCATCTCAGCCCCTAAGGTGGTTCCGCGCGCGCCTTTGCCCATAACATTTATAGAATCCATTGAATTCATGAAAGGAGTGTATAGCAAAATTTAATCCCATATTGGTTAAGATGAAATGAAGTTGTGCATTAACATCTTATACTAAGGGGTGGTCGGGGACGTTGGTGAAGGTTATTGAGGAGGTCCTGTTCAAGATTCGGGAAAAGAGAAGTATAGTAAGAAATTAAGCTGCTCAAACATGAAAGATGCAGATATTCCTCAATCTTTAAAGCTCATCTTTCTTCTCAAGTGAGGAGAATTAACACCTTGTTACGTCTTTTTCTTGTAGGTATTATAGTTTTTTCTAAGACACCACTTGTCGATTCATTTGGCAAATCTGATACGAAGAATTCGTTCTGGTTACCTACTTGTACCCCTCAAGTTATTTAATCAAAGTAGGATATCCTTTTTCTAGCACTCATTAGTTATTGTGAAGAATTTGCAAAAGGAAAAGAGATGATGCAACATAATATTGAATGTTTTTTTTCTTATTCCCTCTGCGAATATCTTCGTATTATTTTAGCATTATTGCTATTAGGGTTTCTGTATATATCTGGTGTTGGTCAAAGTGGATATCTCATTTCAGGAGGGGGATGCTTCTTAAGCTAGGGGTGTTCTCCCACTCATACCTAGCCCTTGATGGTAGGTGGAGAATTTAAAAAAAAAAAAGTTTTTTAAGGGCTTCAAATTGATTGGTTTAGCTATGCTAATGAGAAAGTATATCACACATTCTGTTTACTTCATGAAATAAAAGAGAAATAAACAGTTGTAAGGATTATAGTACATACAAACACAAAACATAGTGATTTACTTATAGTATATTCTGTACATCTGTGGAAACTACAATATGCTTTCTCCATGATTGATTGAAATCATAGTTTGCAGTATCGGTCGATATCGATCCGATACAACCGTTACCGACACGATTTGGCATGTCATAATCCGATACCGATGCTCACCGTTACCGACATTAGCGGTGCAAAGAAATTGAACACAAAAGACTAATAGACAAAGATGTAAAAACATAGTAAAGTTGTAAAATCATGTAAATGAAGAAAACTTATCTATCCTAGGTGAACCAATCGTCTTTTTCATTCACTTTCAAAACTACTATAAAACAATACAGAAAATACTTAAAATTATGCATAAATGTCTAAATTATTTTCACTAAATTTATTAATAATTATTTGCTTACCAATACTCCGATGTGATATCACCGATATTGTTGCTACCGTCGGTCTCGATACTTGCAGGATACTATGAATCTTGATTGAAACCTTCTTGTCATTCAAGCTTCTCACAACTTCAATTACCTATAATTGGCTTTTCAGGAAATTTTGAAACGAACATTGCAACAACTTATATATGCTACACTGTAGACCAATTACTCTTCCAGTTTCAGCCCCAATTTTCTCGATCGTCTAGTGAACTACTCTTCATTCCTAGTATTGTTTGTCGCTCTTGTAATCATATATTGCTTGTTATAGTCTTCGCCTATTTATAAGCGGTATATATATAGGGGTAAGCCATATAACACTCCGAGCTTGGACAATCCTCCTCTGCTTAGGGCATCCCCAAGGCTAAGTGTGATCCTACAAGAGGCCGGTGTCTCGGGGGAACATTCAGGATCGACCCACAATAAGGATTAAAGGACAACCAAAATTAGTTTCGGATAGCACAACCCAACTCCTTGGGCCGGCCTCAATTTAAGGATCGCGGAATTAATTCATTTCCACAACCAGCCTACCTTCACTTGCCGACACAGACGAGTACTTAAACAAGTACAATGAAATCAAAACTTGTACCAAGTCATTCCTATAGCAACTTGACAGGGATTCCAAATGCTTCTAAACCTCTCAAATGAACAATGATAGTAGTGACAAATGTGGGGAGTGGAAGAACAACAACTCAAATTAAGAAACCATTGGTGTCTTGACTACTTAATGAAGGAACCTATTCCTCCACAAACGAGGGTGGACCTTGTTACTATAACAATAATCATAACAACAATAATATGGCATGTTTTTATGCACTATTATCCCTATATAAAGGCTAATTCCCATGCCTAACTTCACATATCCTGCCCATTTCTTTCTCCTCTCCTTCCTCTTGCTGCTTCACTGCACAGATCAAGTGAATGCAGAAGGTACTAATTTTGACATGTCCTAGTGTACTTTGTAGTGTCAGTGTCATGTCCGACACAGACACGACACTAGTTCCAAAGCGTCTGCACGCTTCGTAGACAATGCTTAGCTTTACACTATGTTGGCTTATGTAGTTTCCCATGATCTTTGGCGAAGTGTGTGAACTTGTCGTGCTCTTCAGGGCCGGCCCAGGGAATATGGTTGTCCTATCCGGAGCTATTTTTGGTTGTCCCTTGATCCTTATTGTAGGTCGATCATGGAGGATCATCCGTGACCCAGACCTCTTTTGGGATCATGCTGAGCATAAGGGTCAAATCCGAAGTCTTGTCTGGCTCACCCCTGAGGATGGGTCCTGTGCTTCTTTCATTGACCCTTGGAGAGTCCAATAGGTGAAGTGAGGAGAGAGTGGTGCAGAGGAAAATATACTACCACTTTCTCTACAGTAACAAGATTGTTGGTTGAACTTGCACTTGTGAACTCACTGCCGCAGTTTGTTGTTTGCCCCATGTGGCTACATATCTTCTTGTTATGATTTGTTTCTATATATAGCCACACTGCCATGGCCATTTTACTCCCACCTCCTCTGCTCTCTATTTAGCTTGTAAGAAAGGTTTGCTAGTCATCTTGTTGTTAACATACAACATAGTAGAATAACTCAAAGTTTACTCACTTTGGTGTCTTCCTCATTGATATAAAGATGGGCGAGAACGACGCCGCCGCCGCCAAATTCTCCCGGCAAGTGGCTTTCCCTCCTCTGGATCACTCCCTAGAACTTGGACGCCAGCCGGGAACATCCAAATGCTACGACGACGACGACGGACGCCTCAAGAGAACTGGTAAAAATGATGGTCATTGCTAACCTTTCATATAGAAGAATACTTGAACAACTTGGCATTGATGTTTCTGGTTAATAACAAGCAATTGCCGCCTGACTGGGAAAATTCAAAAATTTCACAGGGACCGAATGGACCGCGAGTGCACACATCATAACCGCGGTGATCGGGTCCGGCGTGCTGTCGCTGGCCTGGGCCATCGCGCAGCCGGGGTGGGTGGCCGGCCCCGCAGTGATGATACTGTTCTCCTTCGTCATCTACTACACTTCTGCCCTCCTCTCCGACTGCTACCGTTCCGGCGACCCGGTCACCGGGAGGCGCAACTACACTTACATGGATGCTGTCCATGCCAACATGGGTCAGTTAACAAATTTCTCTCTAACTAACACAACAAAAGATTGAGGGCATGCTTGGCAATGGTGGTTTCATCGGTTATGGGGTGTTTTTGAACTGACCGTTTATGAAAACTGCTGCTTGTTAATTTTTCTGAGGCATTGGTTTTGGTTGGCTCAAAAACCTTCCAAAACGGTGTAATTTAATTTTGGGTGGTTTTATAAACACCCCAAATTAGTGGTTTTGAGGGATTTTATTATTTTATTCCATTTATATTATCACCAAAAATATATAATTATAACTAGTAATACCCTTCTTTATTTAATTTTATTCGTGTAAAAAATTTTCAGAACCGCTCGTTAATGAGTTACCAAGTATGAATTGGACTGGTTTAAAAGTCGTTATTTAAAAACCATTCAAAATCGGACCCTTCATAACCGATACTCTTAAAACACCGCTATCCCTACAATTGTCGAGCAAACCCTTATAGTCTCTCCATCTTAATATGTATGGAGCTCAAATGAGCAGGTGGGCTCAAGGTCAAGGTATGTGGCTTCATTCAGTATCTCAATCTCTTCGGTGTCGCCATCGGATACACCATTGGGCTGGGAGCCTGGGTACAAGCTCTTTTCATTTTTTTTTTTTTTTTTTTTTGCTTCTTCTTGGACTTGCACTGGGTTGCCTCCGCCCCTGCACTTAAGCCAATCGGCAAATGGTGACTACTATTTCGTTCCATTTTAAAACTACTAAAAAAACAAAGCATGAAATACTTAAAATCATGTCTAAATGTATAAAATATTTTTTCTAAAATTTTAATAATTAATTTTTTTTATACCAAAAAATTTGATACTCCGATCCGAAAGTGTCGATACTGTCGATCCCAATATCGATAAGAAGGATCTGATACCGATTCTAATATCGATACTACGAACTCTGCTCTAATGAAAGACCTATATCTCAAAGATTTAGCCATAACTTGTGGGAAGAACATAGACAAACGTATGATGTTCGAGTTGAAATGAGGTGGAATCGATTTCATAAATTGATTTTGTTACTCAAATATTGGAATCAATGAATTACAAAAAAAGAAAAATACAGATACTCAACAGGAAAGCTAAGCGAAATATATATATATATATATATATATATATATATATATATATATATATATATATATATATATATATATTGAAGCAATGGGTACTTGTGGCGAACTCGTCTCTACTGGGGCTCGAACTCCCGACCACTTGGGCCGCATGCATCTCTCTTAATATATATATATATATATATATATATATATATATATATATATATATATATATATATATATATATATATATATATATATATATATACAATTGATACAATAAGTTTGGTGCAATATCCCTTCCCATATATATATATATATATATATATATATATATATATATATATATATATTCCGTCCCATATATATATATATATATATATATATATAGATATATATATATATATAGATATATATATATATATATATATGGGAAGGAATATATATATATATATATATATATATATATATATATAATATAATATATATATATATATATATATTCCTTCCCATATATATATATATATATATATATATATATATATATATATATATATATATATATATATATATATATATATATATATATATATATATATATATATATATATATATATATCTTACTCAAACTATAGGGGAAAAGTAACCCAAAAAAACCCTTAAATGATGAAGATGTTGAAATAGAAATTATTGTGTTCTTCGTCAAACCAGTTTATTGTACAATTTATGGGTATTTGGGTTAAGATATGGGTCTCTCTATTTAGCACTCGCCAGTGTGACGGCATTGTCAAGCAACTACAAAAATTCTAACCCTACCAATTATAATGAAAGCCAATTATTTTTTTTTCTTTTGCAGTTTGAAGTCCAACTCTGCTTATATGCTATTTCCAATGGGGATTTTTTTAATTGAGTTTTTATCCTACTTGTTATTGTTATTGTTATTGTATTATAAAAAAAATTATATTCTAATTGGCAGAGTTTTTACATAGAAATTATAAAAATAAAAATAAAAACTGTACAATGGTTCTCAATTTTTATCCTACTTGTCGGAAATTAAAAGACTCAATTTAATGATTTAGTTTGATAAAATTGTCAATTTAATTATTTAATTTGAAAGTATGGTTTATTACTAATTTTTACGAGTGATCGAGAATTTCTATGAGATAGAAAATTTTCATCCTATATTAGTGCCACAGTAGAAATTGGACTAGGAACCGCTGTTGGAATAATTTATTTATTTTAAAGATTTCTACAGTAGCAATAGGAGAGATAAAAATCACCATTGGAGATACTATAATAGTCACTTGGAGAAAAATTGGAATTGTATCACTGGTGGAAGAAGCTTTTTCTACAAAAAATTTATATAATATAAATAGGAGAGATAGAAATCCCCATTGAAGATGGCCTTAGGCCCATTTAATACCTTGTTGCATAACATATAGAATGCCAATGCTAAGGACACTATACAAAGGATTAGTAATTATTATCATTTTTGCAGTCCTACGTATAGTTAGGATTGCAAAATTTTACTCCACAGGACTGTTCAAGATTGCAGAAATGGTGACAACGACAAATCCTTTGTGTAGTACTATTAACATTGGCACTTGTCACCGCTTCTTTGAGCGCTCTCTCTCTCTCTCTACCCTTAATCTATATATATTAATATATTTTCACTCTCTGTAATTACAATAATTTATAAATACAACAATGCCAAATTATTTTTTAAAATTTATTATTTTAATTGGCTCATTTGTTTACATGTGAAGGTCTGACTCATTGACCCATAAAAATGAACCGATTGAAAACCGAACCGAATTTTAATTCAGTTCAGTTTTATTCGATTTTTATATAGACGGTTCGATTTTCGGTTTTAAGAAATACGGTTTAAGATTATTTCAATTTTTATATATTAGGTTTGGTTTGAACTGAATTAAACCTTTGCTCACCCCTACAGATTTGGATGCTCACATTATAATTATAGGGGAACCTAAGATTCTTATCCTTCCTTCTACTGTGTGACTGAAGGGTGGATGAAGAGAGCTGTGGCTGTGGGCATCTCCTTTGTCTCTATCTACTGTTTGCGGCTTTAGGATACACTGCTCATAGGTACTGCACTGAACAGTAATGTCCTCCAAACTAACAGGAATGCAAAATATTTTGATATCTTTGACCTTGCATAGACAGAAGCCTCATGACAGTGTAATGTCCTTATTTTTTTCTTGGTAAGCCCACATTTCAAGATAGTACTGCGGGACGTTTGTTACCCAGAATAATATATGGTCCAAAATTCTATATTTAAGGGAATCAAATTTTCGATAATTAAATTTTTTTGGAAGATTATATTCTCATGTTTGGTGTCTATATAAATATTGAGTTATTTGTATTTACCCTCCCAATTGCTAATCCTATTTCTACTTTCCCCCAATTTTATTTTAATTAGTGTTACCCCTCAATCTTTGGATAAAGTGCAAATAAACCCTCCTTAGATTTGCGTTTTTGCATTTGAAGACCCCTTGTTTAAAAAAAAAATTCACATTTTAATTTTTGTTTAGTTTGCACCCATGTCATTAACAGGCGTTAAAATACGTCTAAAAATACGATTTTACCCCTCCCCCTACTCTCTCCTCCCTCTCTCTCCGATGGTGGGGACTTGTCAAGCAGGGCCGACTAGAGGAGAGGGGAGGGTGGCCGGCCAGCGGAGGGAGGAGGGGACATGTCGAGCTAGGGTTGAGCATTCGGTTAATTCGGTTCAAAACGAACCAAAAATCGAATAAGCAAAATCAAAACCGAACCGAATTGGCCCATAACCAAATCAAACCGAACTAAATTAAATTGGTTCGATTTTTGTTTATTCGGTTTATTTGCACTTTTTTGTTAATATATATAGTACTTAAATATACCTAAATGTATTTAGTATATATTTGTAATATATATATATATATATATATATATATATATATATATATATATATATATATATATATATAAACTAAATTTTCTTATTCGGTTTTCGGTTTTGGACCGAAACCGAAACCCAAAATCGAAACTGAAACCGAATAAGAAAATTTAGTATTTTCAAAACCGAAATCGAACCGAATCTTTTTTTAACCGAACCGAATCTCTTATTCGGTTCTGTTCGGTTTTTTCTTATTCGGCCCCCCTCGACCGCCCCTCCTCCCTCTGCTACCTGGCCCCCTTGACCCGTCCCCCACCTCCCTCCGCTAGCCAGCCCTCCCAACCCCCTCCTCCCTCCGCTGGCCGACCCCCCTCCGCTGGTCGGCAATACTCGACCTAAGGGTGAGCATTATTCGGTTTGGACCGAAAATCGAACCGAACCGAATAAGAGATTCGGCTCGGTTTTAAAAAGTTCTTATTCTGTTTCAGTTTTGAAAATACTAAATTTTCTTATTCTGTTTCGGTCTTAGGTTTCGGTCCAAACCAAAAACAGAATAAGAAAATTTAGTTACTATATATATATATATATATATATATATATATATATATATATATATATATATATATATATATATATATATATATATTTGAAGAACGGGTACTATATATAAAAGGTAAAAGGTGAAACAGGTATACAAATCTCGATGGAACTCTCATCATCCAGACCTCACTCAGATACTATCATACATCAGCCATGGAATTGAAATCACTCTCAATATTCTGCAAAATCCCGTGCACTGACATATATTTGCCCTCGAACACACGTCTATTTCTTTCCCTCCATATGTGCCATACAGCAGAAAGAAGCTTAAGTCTCGCCCTGTTGTAAATTCTGAGCCCCTGATTTTTCAATAACAGTATCTCGTTCATTACGAGTTGTAAGCCTCCAGTTGCCGTCCCATTCATTCCCAGGCTAAACTTACAAATATTCCAAATCTGAGCTGCTAATGAACACTGAAAGAAAATATGATCCCTTGATTCCACATCGTTCTCGCATAAAGCACAATTAGATGATGCAATTTGAATACCAAATCTCACCATCCTTTCCCGGGTAAGGAGGCTATCGCGAACTGCTTTGTATAAACACAACTGCATCTTCGTAGCTGCCTTGTTAATCCAAACTATCTCCGCCCAATCCACCTTCGGGTGTTGCATACGGGTCAGCTCATATATGTCTTTAAATGAGAATTGGCCACTCGTGGATCCCTCCCATACCCAGCGATCGGCTTCTCCCTCCGGGTGAAGAGGCAACGCTCTAATCTCTTCGGCTAACCACTGGCCTACCAACCGAGCTTCAGGTTGCCATCTTCCAGCGTGAATTAGCACATCCACCTGCTCATCTTGCCCACATAGCTCGTATGTCGGCCACCCCCACCGGTCGACCATGCTTTGATGACCCAACCATGGGTCCATCCAAAGATTCGTCAGCTTACCATCATGTAATTCCCGATTTATTAATTGTTTCAGATCAGGCCGAATACGAAGGATATTCTTATAAGTAACAGAGAAGTTGTTATTTAAAGGTTGTGTCCAGAAATTCTCTCCTCTCCCATACCTGCTCGCCATCCATTTAGACCACATGGACTCTCCTTCTAGAAGGCGACCAGCTAATTTAATTAGCGAGACCCGCCGCAATTCTCGCAATGATCGGAGACCAATGCCTCCTTCGTCCTTCGCCCGACACAATTCCTCCCATGCAATGGCGTGTATTCCCCCCCTCCACACGAAATTAGCCCACAACTTCTCTATTTTCTGTATAGTTCTGTCCGGGATGAATAACGCTTGTAGCCAGTAGCTTGTGATAGCATAAATAACAGCGCGGATGAGCTCCACTCGACCCCCGAAGGATAATAGCTGTGCTTGCCACCCTTCCAGTTTATTTTGCACGTATTATAATAACCCTGCACAGTCCGAGTCTCTGACATAATTGATAGAAAGCGGTAGGCCAAGGTACTTAACCGGGAGTTGGCCAACTTCAATTTGGAGTATACCCGCCATTAGCTCTTTATTCGGACAATCACGACTGAAAAAAATCTGGCTCTTCTCCTTTTTTAAGTGAAGCCCCGATAGATCCGCGAATTGTGCCAAAACCTCATTTAACCCTTGTAGGCTCCGCTCTGAAGGCTCAAGGAACACAAGCAAATCATCAGCGTAAATCAAATGAGTAACAGTAGGGGATACCTGGCGATATATCGGAATAATCGACTTCATGTACTCCGCAATCGCTATTAGGCATGAAAAATATTCCATGACAATAGTAAACAAGTAGGGAGATAATGGATCCCCTTAACGTAAACCACGATTACTTCCGAAATATCCACATGGCTGGCCTTTGACCATCACCGAAAATGAGGGTGAAGAGATGCATTCTTTAATGCGATCCACCCACCACTGATCAAACCCCATGCTCAATAACACATGGCAAACAAAATCTCTATTAACCATATCATAAGTCTTTCGAATATCCAGTTTAATGCAGCATTTTTTGCCTCCCGCTTTATTAAACTCACGAACAAGTTCCTGAGCTAATAAGCAATTTTCCGAGATTTGTCTCCCTTTGATGAACGCGGATTGGTTCTCCGAGATAAGCTCCTTCATTATCGCCTGCATCCTGGCACACATAAGATGTGAAATGATTTTATAAATAAAGTTGCAGCATGCAATTGGTCGGAAATCACTCAACGCATTGCAAATTAAGGGTGGAAAGGAGGTTCTGTACTCTGATTGATTATAAAGCAAAGTATAGAAGGAAACAGCGGCATCAGCAATGTCTTGATCATTTGTGGTCATCTTCCCATCCTCCCCGATTAAACTGGACACCATGTTTCTGTTATTTCGAGCGCGCACCCGAGCATGGAAAAACTTTGAACACCTATCGTCCTCCTTCAGCCACGAACACTTGGCTTGTTGTTGTAGTTTAATCTCCTCCTGGAATCTGAGGGTGCGGACTTCCTCCTGAAGCGTCGTCTCCAAGGCTGCCAGCTCACTATCCATAGGGTTAGATTGAACTAGAGCTTGAACCCCTCTAAGTTTCTCCTCCTGGGTAGCAAGTTTTGGGTGAGGTCTACTACAGTTCCAAGATCGGATAGCCTTCTTCACTCTCTTAAGCCGTTGGACCAATCCGAATTGCGCGCGTCCTTCAATACTCGAGCAGAGATACGGCAACACCGCCTCCATGTAGCCATCTAACAATGGCCACTCATTGCTGAACCGAAAAGGTTTCCTTCTATGCCGAATTTCCGAGCTTAATCTAATAATGATCGGAGTATGGTCACTAGTACCACTCGCCAACCCCTCAGCTTTAACTTCAGGCAGAACTTCTAACCATTTATTATTACACAGAGCTCTATCGAGTTGACAGACAACTCTATTAGCAGAAGAGCTGTTATTCCAAGACCACACGTAACCCGAACGAGCCATGCAAGACAACCCCGAGCTGAGAAGACAGTTCTGGAAATCTTCGAGAATTGGAAGTGGAACCTGTCTGCCCCCAAGCTTTTCAGTATTATATAACATAGCATTAAAATCCCCGCATAACACTAGAGGAATAGAATCAGAAATCTTCGCCGTAATTCTGACAATATCTTTCCAGAGTTGGAATCTCCTACGTCTATCATTATGCCCATAGACAGCTCCTACGACACATTGAAACCCACCTTTGTTTGTTAGATTTAAAACAATAAGTTGCTCAGACAAAAATCGTACCTCGCTGATCCAGACTCGGCTGTCCCACATCATCCAGATTCTAGCTAATCCGCACTCCTTGAGATTATGAACCCCTCCCCAGTAAGTAGGGGTCCTTCTTTCCAGCTTTTTCTCATCCTTAATTTTACTCTCTAATAAAGAAACAATCGAACACCTGTTATGTAGCATCAGACTTGTAATCTCCTTCCACCTCCCTATGGAATTCGCCCCCCGGACGTTCCATGTGAGTATACTCATTGATGAGAGTTGTAAGAGTCCTGATTAGCCTCATGTTGCCCCCTGGACAAGAGGGAGCAACCATAGTTCCTGCTCGTTGGTCACCTATACTCTGGCCTGTAGGAAGGCCTCCCCCTAATTGTTTCACCAACTTATCCCATTGTGGATTAGGCTCGGTGAGCATTAGGTCTCCGAGCATACTCGGCTCAACCAACTCCACTTCATCATCGTTACCTTTACAAGTACTAGAGTTTTTCTTAGTTGCCCTTTCCTGGTCTTCTCTCTCATCCCCCTCACTATTATCATCCATAGCATTGAGTTCCTGATCATCATTGGCAAGGTTTTCCAAACCAGGATACTCCTTCTCGCGCAGTTTGCTCCCTCCACCACCACCAAGGCTTGTGAAATAGGGGACCTTCTCTGAGTTATCTCCGGCTCGTTCCGCTTACCGAGTAACGACTGATGTGCTGACTCCTTCCTAGGCTGCCCAATCACATCGAGCGTCTCCATATCCACCTGAGTTTCGGCCACCTCTTTCCCTGTAGAAGTTGTCATATCCGAAAGATCCCCTCTTGTATCCGTCTCCTTCTGCCTATTGTCATCCGTGTCCTTCATCAACGACTCAGGACATTGGACTTTAGTGTGTCCAAAGCATTTGCATCCGACACATGATGGAGGCACCCATTCATAGTGGATATCCTGAACCAATAAGCCACCATTAGGTAGCAGAATATCAACTTTCCTGGAGAGTTGGTCTGTAACAGAAATCTCCACGAATACTCGAGCAAAAGAGAGACGTTGTCTTCTAGCAGTCGGCAGGTCCGTTTTGATAGGCACTCCTATCATACTAGCTATTTTCATTATCGACGGGATACTCCAGAGCCGAGGAGAGAGCCAAGGCAGCCGAATCCAAACTGGCACTTTAGTTAACCTGTCTTTCTCAAAATTAGACTCCGGCTTCCATCTTCTCAACACCACCAGTCTGCCATCAAAGGTCCACGGACCTCCTTCCAGTATGCGTTCCAGATCTTCCGCGAGGGCAAATTTTATGAAGTAGAACCCATTTTCCCTTGAGAATATCTCCATCTCGCCTTTGGGTTTCCATTCACGAACATCAAAAGCCTTCAATTGACCATAGAACGGGCAATTTCCCATTACATATAGTACTAGCGTGTTTTTCCAATACTCCAGGGTTTCCTGGATGTCCTCCTCAGTGATTTCAACAAACTTTGTTCCATTGACCACGCTAGGTTCCACATACTGGAGATCGACCTCGTCGGGGATGCTTGATGGGCGACAAATATCTGCCCACGACACCGGCCGACTATTCGAGTGGATATAACTCTTCTGCGACCGCCAATGTGCTCCTGAACCCGGACTCTCTCCCCTGGTCTCCTTCTCCGTATGGGTATGATCACGACCACTGCTCTGAACAGGATTATTCCGTCCTGATGTCCTTCCTGCATGGACTCCTTGAACTCCTTGCGTCCCTCCCTGGTTTCGCCCATACCCGCCTCCTTGGTTGTCCCGGAGCCCCGTCCTCCCTTTTCCAGTTTGGAAGGCTCTTTCCGCCGGTGGTCGATTACCAAACCCAGGCCTCCAATTCCCTCCGAACGCCCCTTCCTCCTTATTCACATAGTTTCTAGGAATCACCTGCCGTTGCCTCCTCCGCCGGCCGACCGTAGTCCATCCGCCTCCCATCTCCCAAGAGTTCTCATCGGGAGCATCCCGCACCCCTCCTGCTCCGTTCAGAGGGTCTCCAGCGTCTGCCGCTTCGAGTTCCCGTAACCCTAAATCCGGAGGAATTGCCGCCGCCATCTCAATTTTATATATATATATATATATATATATATATATATATATATATATATATATATATATATATATATATAAAATATTTTATATATATATATATATATATATATATATATATATATATGTATATATATGGCTTAATTGCTACTTGGTACCCTCAACTATTATCGTTTTTCAACTTTGTACCCTAAACTTTTTTTCGTAACAACTTGATACCTCAACTATTTTTTTTTTCAACTTAGTACCTAACACTTTAAAAAACCCAAAATACCCTTATCCCTTCCCTCCCTCCACCCCCTCCCCCACTCCAGCCACCCCCCTGCTAGCTCTGGCCGAACACCCCCCCTCTCCTCGCTTTCGGCCAACCTCCCCCCCCCTCCTCGCTTCCGGCCAACCTTCCCCCCCCCCCTCTTCGCTTTCGGGCCACCCCCTGCCCCGCCTCCCGTCCCGCACCCCCCTTCCCAGCCCCCCCTCCTCCCGCTGCCGAGCCCTAGGGGAGAGGCGGGAGCGGGCGGACGGCCGGAGCGAGAGGGGGTGGGGGGGTGGGGGGGGAGGAGCTGCGGCCGGAGCTAGCAGAGGGGGGGGGGGGGGGGCGAAGCGAGCAGGGGGGAGGGGGGTTAGGGGTAGGGGCATTTTTGTCCAAAATAATATCCGGGTATCAAGTTGTTACAAAAAAAAGTTTAGGGTACAAAGTTGAAAAATGGTAATAGTTGAGGGTATCAAGTAGCAATTAAGCATATATATATATATATATATATATATATATATATATATATATATATATATATATATATATATATATATATATATATATATATATATATTTAAGTACTATATATATTTAACAAAAAAGTGCAAATAAACCGTAAATCGAACCGATTTAATTCGGTTCCGTTTGATTCGGTTATGGACCAATTCGGTTCGGTTTCGGTTTTGCTTATTCGATTTTCGGTTCAATTCGGTTTCTGGTTCGATTTGAACCGAATTAACCGAATGCTCACCCCTAGCTCGACCCGTCCCCTCCTCCCTCCGCTGGCCGGCCACCCTCCCCTCTCCTCTGGTCGGCCCTGCTTGACAAACTCCTACCACCAGAGAGAGAGAGAGAGAGGGGGGGGGGGGAGTGGGGAGAGGGATAAAATCGTATTTTTAGACGTATTTTAACGTCTGTTAATGGCATGGGTGCAAACTGAGCAAAAATTAAAATGTGAGATCTTTTTTTTAAACACTAATTAGCAATATGATTAGCAATTGGGGGGTAAATACAAATAACTCATAAATATTGGGGGGGAAGTAGAAATATGATTAACAATTGGGGGGTAAATACAAATAACTCATAAATATTCCCGTAAAAAAACAGAGAAAAAATAAAAAAAACCCAAAATTCAAATTATAGTAATCAAGTGAATCAAATTATAGTAAGATAGTTGTAACCTTCTTTGAAGATAAGTTTGGATAATTAACTATTGAACGTCATTTTTGTTCGGATGATTAATTATTGAACTTCATTTTGTACCTAACGTTTCTCTGAATCTCTAAACACAATAAATTACATATAAGGCAACCATCTCCCTACAATATTGTAAGGTTAAATATAAAACTTAAATTACAAGTTAAGGTCATAATGCATTTAGTTCCCACAAGTAGTAGGACTCTTACGTACTCTGTGTGAACCTTTAGTGACATCTCAATCCTATTTAAGCCAGCCCCTTCACTCTTCATAACATGTACACAACATACATACATACATAGCTCTCCTACTTGATTCTCACATTTTCTTGGGAATTAAATGGCTTGTTTAGCACGGCTTCTTCTCTGCTTGGCATCCATGGGAGTAATGTTCACGAATCATGCCCAAATCTTCTTCTGCAGTGCTGATCCAACCGACGGGTTCACCGCAGTCCCGCTAACGGACCGTAATTTTGAGATACAACGGCCGTACAATTTGCCGATCAACGATCGCTACAGCTATGTTGATGGAGTACACAAGTTTTGGGTGTACTCTACTGACAAACCACTTCGACCGGATAGCGATACCAAGCCACGGAGTGAGCTCCGCATCCGTGTAAGCAAGAATTGAAGGATATTTATTATGTAGGTATAGTTAATAAAAATGATAGAGAACTAAAAAGTTATTCTACTTAATTCCAATGCAATGCAGGGATACGACTACTCATCTGGTGTCTGGCAGTTCGAAGGGTACGGTTTTGTCCCAAATGGCACCTCCGGCACTGCAATCATGCAGATCCACCGATTTTTCGGTGCATCGACCGTGTTGATGCTGAAGGTCTACGATGCTCAGTTGAAGTTCTACACGAGGCAGGTGGTGGAGAGCAACATCTACGATCGGTGGATGAGGATCAACGTGATACACGATGTCGACGCGGACAAGCTGACCGTGTTCGTCGACGGAGTTGAGAAGCTGCAGACGGACGGGAACGGGGCGAGCAAGTTCGATTTCAAGTGCGGGGTTTATACCCAGACTGAGCCAAGCCATTACATGGAGTCAAGGTGGAGGGATATCAGGGTCCTCAAGAAAGATTGAATGATATATATATATATATATATATATGGTCTGAATTATTATGTAGCAATGGAGGGAACCAAATCGTTTGATACAGTAATCATATTCAAAAGAGTGTCATGTTTGTGATAATATTTTAACTTGTGTAAGAAAGCTAAAGCCTAAAGTGCTCATTTAAAATCCCTATTGGGTTTGGCTCTTAAATATACAAAAGGTAAATGTTTCTTAATGTTTATATCCTATTTCTTTGAAAGTTATGTATATTTTATTAAATTTATGGAAAATACTGTATGTATCTCCAAAATCTCATCCATCTATGTCCCTCTGTCATGTGGCTCTCTTCTATTCGCTCATGTCTTCCCCCCAACCTCTTTCCCTATTTGCTTGGGTCAATAAGAGAGTGTCACGTGGCAGAAGGACATGGAGGAATGAGATTTTTAGAAGTACATATAGCATCTATATTTCACATACTGACAATCAACTCCACCAGCGGTCCAGTTGAGTATGTATGTCACACGTGTCCAAATAATAACTGAACCGACTGAACCAGCAATTGTACAATACATGACACGAAATTCTAGACACGAGAGAATCCACCTATAACCATCGATGAAACTTTTGGCCTCCACTGGCATTGTAAGAATTAAAAATCTATTTTATTTACCAATCATAGATAGAAAAAGGATAAATGTTTTAGGAAAATGCTAAGTCTACAACCAAATAATTAATTACAACCTCCCTCTCTCTCTCTCTCTCTCTCTCACCTCTTACACATGAATCCCACCCGGTCCCACCTCCCCTCTCCCCCGTGCTACATGGGCTCCACCCGACCCCACCACTTTCTTCCCTCCTCCAATCGAAGTCCGACACGTGACGGTTGTAAAAAGATTGTAAGTATTTGGTTGCAGGCATAACAAAGCGCTAAATTTTATAACAAAAGTGCACGTACAAATAGCAAAAGATATTAAGTTGCAAAGCCATCAAATGTTGAAGGTATATAAAGGAACATTAGCCCATTTTGTATAGTGTGGGAATTACAACTCACTTTCCTGCCAACAAAGCCACAAAATCTCAAGTCCAGGAATTACAAATATCCTTCAACCAAACAACCCTATTGGATTCGTTTGCAACCCGATCAAAAGTACATTTCATTGGTGTTAGATGTGGAATATGAAATTGTACAACCAAAGAACTCATGAAATTGAAAGACCTCGCTAATAAAACGTTACAAACAGATCATTCACAATGAATACATCAAATAATTTACAGTATGTTGGAAAAGAAAACACGAGATTTTCTCTTGCTCCAAGTCATCCACAACGTTACTTCGAGATTTTCTCTTGCTCCAAGTCTTCCACACTTCGCAAAGCTCCACCAACCAAATTTGAGTAACTGTAAAACTAAAACCACATGTAGACAGTTCAGCTAGTCGGTCTCTTAGCTGCCCATTGAAAATAAAAATAATAATAATAAACGAGTAACATACTGCATCTACAATCTCTTCGTGCTTTGCCAGCAGTTCACATTGTCTGGCCTTTGCAGCTTCTCTTACTGAATTAGCTTCTAAACATAAAGTATCACCCTATGTAAAGATAAAAGGAGCATGCATTAGAATGCAGGCATGAAAATCGATATGACCCTGAAAAAAGAGGAGTACAATGCAGCAGACTGCTTGCAGATACCTGAATCTAAATCAGGATTGGATTTCTTTTTTCTTTTTTCTTTTAAGACTATGATTTGGATTCAATAACAAAAATACTAGTGCAAAATTACTTCTCGTGGTAATGGTCTATCAGAAATTGATTAGACTATATATGTAACATAGTTGATGTCTCATGGGACTTTTATATTAGAATTTGGCCATTCTCCGTGTTAGAACACGAAAAATGTTAATTTCGCATGAGGGTGGCCATTCTCCGTGTTAGTAACACGGAGAATGGCATTCTCCGTTTTATTTTACACGGAGAATGACCATTCTCTGTGTTAGTAACACGGAGAATGACATTCTCCGTGTAATTTAGCACGAAGAATGCCATTCTCCGTCTTAATTTACACGGAGAATGACCATTCTCCGTGCTAAATTACACGGAGAATGGCATTCTCCGTCTTAATTTACACGGAGAATGGCCAATTTTCGTGCTAAATTACACGGAAAATGGCCATTCTCCGTGTAATTTAGCACGGAAAATGGTCATTCCAGTGTTAAAATTCAGAAGAATGGTCATTCTCCGTGTTAGAAACACGGAGAACGCCATTCTCCGTGTTAATTTACACGGAGAATGGCCATACCCAGTGTTAAAACGTAGGAAAATGGTCATTCTCCGTGTAATTTAGGACTGTCAGGGGGGTGGCAGTCCTATTTGTAAGTCTCTGTGATGAGAGTTTTGAAACTCTCTATCACAGAGAGTTTCAATTAGGACTGCCACCCCCCTAGCAGTCCTATACGAAATGAGGACTGCCAGAGTGCTGGCAGTCCTAATTGAAACTTGCTGTTACAGCAAGTATCAATTAGGACTGCAAGCACCCTGGCAGTCCTACACTTAAGTAGGACTGCCAGGGTGCTGGCAGTCCTATTTATAAGTCTCTGTGACAGAGTTTCAGTTTGAGGAGCTCATCACAAACTTTTATAAATAGGACTGCCACCCCCCTGGCAGTCCTACACTTATGTAGGACTGCCAGGGTGCTGGCAGTCTTAATTGAAACTTGTTGTAACAGCAAGTTTCAATTTGGACTGCCAGCACCCTGTCAGTACTACTTAAGTGTAGGACAGCCAGAGGGGTGACAGTCCTATTTATAACTCTCTGTGATGAGAGTTAGGACTGCCAGGGTGCTGGTAATCCTGATACTAAATCAAGAATATCAAGAATTGGCCACCAACTTAAGTTTCCAAACGTAAATAACAACTACATATCAGACAACTACATATCCAACAAGTACATAAATAACAACATAAATCACAATTACATATCAGACAAAATATCCAACTTCAAAAAAACAACATAAGTGTCAACTACATATCCTTCAAAAGTCTGCCCAACAACTTAAGTTTTCAAACAACAAATATATCCTTCAAGTTTCAAACAACAAAAATATCTAGATTACATCCAACTAATGATTATTCCACATCCTACTACATATCATGCCAGGCCTTTGAACGAGACTTCCTATTATTCATGAAGGGAAACTCGACCATGGCGTCGATGCGATCAAGCTCGTTGGCGACCGCGACACTAGTGTCACTTTGGCAACCTCTCCGGAGTGTCTGGGCCAATTTCTTCACATTTTGAGACTGTAAATGAAAGTATAAGTGAATTAAGTCTACAAACATGGAAATCTCAGTCTAATTACATATACGAAACTCACCATCCTCACCAACCCAGCATACAAGACATTTTTGTAAGAAAGAGCTCCAATTGCTCCGACGGCCACGGGACCCGGGTTTGTAGGGTTCGACAACTTAGGATGTCCAAGGGTTAGTGGCCGGAGGACTGCAGGACAACGTACAGTTATTAAATAAAAGAAACAGAAATAGGACATGCAGTTACACCCCCCCCCCCCCCACCCCCTCCCCACCCCCGCATATGAGCATCATGCAGTTACCCACCCCCCTCCATATGAGCAACATAAGTACCAACCCTCCCCCCAATTTTCAACCCCATATCTCATTACATTAGGACTGTCAGGCCTGTGGCAGTCCTAATATAAAGCAGGACTATGGCAGTCCTGCTTTATATTAGGACTGCCACAGGCCTGGTAGTCCTACTGTATTCAAACCCAACTGTTGCAGCCGAACCACCAAAACGAGATGCTCGTTTGTCGTCTTCTGAGGTTAGGGTTTCAAGAAAAAATGTGGGTTTGTCGTGTTCGAAAATTTCTTTCATAAACCATAAAGAGATTCTAACCTAATTTATCAAAACTTTTTAGAGAATTAAAAATATTCTAAGTTTTTTAATAGAATGTACAAAATTCTTGAAGAAATTAGGGAAGAACGTACCTAGATTTCGGTTGCTTTGACTTGCGTGTCATCTCTAAGAATCTACGAATGTTGTTGAAGAAATCTTGATGGAGGAATTGGGAGTGGAGTGGTAGATGAGAAGAAAGTAGGATTTTGGGAGAGGGAGAGGGAGAGTTCTCTTTTTTTTCTTTTGGTGGAGAGAGAGTGTAGTATGGGTTATGGGAAGGAATGAAGGGTTTGGGGGGTTTGACTGCCCCCTAGCAAAATGTTGGTGCCCCCTAGCAAAATCTCCACCTCTTTGGGCTGCCCCCAAGTAAGGGTTACCCCCTAGCAAAAATGGTGGTGCCCTTAAAAAAAACCAAAAAAAATTAGAGTTTGTAATAAGGGCCTTGTTCTCCGTCTTCATTTCGAACCTTCAAAGTATCAGACCAATCCTACTTTCACATTACCCTATCCTCAAAGCAGTAGTCAAATACGTACGTACCTTCCCGTACCTTCCCTTGAAAGAGAGATGCTTTGATTCTATTGGATTGTATCTCGTTTCTGGTTGAGCCCTTAAAAGGGATGACAATGGATGTAACGACCATGGTTCGTATATATTGCATGTCTCATTGCACGGTTTATCTTGGCATTTTCCTTGCTTGGTTCGGCTTGGTTGGCTTGGTTCGGTTTGGATTGGTTTTTCATGTGGACCAACCCCACCTACCCCCACTCTTCCTTGAATAGCCGCCCACTCCTTCTCTCTCCTCAATACTTTTTATTAACTCTTCTTCTTCCTCACTATTACTCTCCACCTACCAGAGAGAGAGGTCTAGGCAAGTGCAACTTGCTTCATGAAGGAACTCAAGTTTTATTGTTCTATTTTCTTCTCCATAAGATTCTAAGTCACTTTAGTACTTAGCATTTTCGAATTCCATGGCTCATTTCATGTAGATCTAAGTTTTTAGTATTTTGATCTTCTTGGTTTTGATCTTCTAAACTTGGTTGTTTCTGAATTGGAGAGTCCCATGTAGTAGGGATTTCGATTTTACGCAAGTTTAGTTTTGAGATGGCCGGACTTCACCAAGTCTTGGCCGAGATGGAGTTCCTCGAGTTCCTGAGCTTTTATGCATGCTTGTTGTCACACCCTACTCCCGTAGGAGCGATCGTCCTCGCTAAGGCATGATACCGCACAGGCCTAGGTCGCGCCCGTGCAAGGCCAAGTCCAGAAACGGTCGATTTGAGCTAGGCCACAGAGTCGCACAGAGTGTCCCCATTGCAGCGGAAAGTAAATGAACATAAGTAGAAGCGAATTCGAACTCTTTATTGATATTCAAGAAGTTTACAAGCGGCGCTAGGCCGATATTACAAGTCGCTCAAGCTCTCTCTCTCTCTCTGAAACATAAAAGGCGTGCCAAGTGGCTTACAACATGGAATGATTTATGGCGATGTTCCGATACATTATGTCCTGTATAGGGTGCTTCAGTTGCTTGCAACGTCCCAAGGCCCCGGAGTTGGATCCGCGCCTTAACACGTTCGATGGAAGCTCCACACCCGCCGGCGTCTCCTGTATCCTGCAAGCAGACTGTGGGGTTATCAGTACATTGTTATGCACTGGTGGGGAGGCTAGCTCGCCCACAATGCTATCATTACCAAACACGTTCCATTTACTTTTGTGCATCTCTATCATTCATTGTCTTTCTAATCTTGCCTTAGGATCAATTTCATGGCATATGTCATAACCTATCCCGTGTTGCCAAAATTCAAGTATTGCATGAAAATACATGCACGACTTACCCATACTTACCGTCCGGCCTTCCCTGTCCAAAGTAAACCAGGTTAGTCAAACAATTCATGTGTAATAACATAACATGATTCTTGGAAACATTCAATATCAAGGACGTGTCCCTGCCTCAGTTTCTAGTGCGTCGTAGGCGTATTCTCTAACTCATTGTACGAAGTATTCATTATCATTTGGTGTGATACATTTCGAGCTGTTCAGTAGGCGATTGTTCATTTAACTTAGACTAGTTTGATTTCAATGCAAGGACTTGCACGTGGATAGCCACCAGCAAAGTCCACTTAATCTATATGCACCGGTCGCTGGCATGACAAGCCATTTTGGACATTTTCCCTTGGTATTTCTCAACTTAGCGTAGGGTGATGGCTGGTACACCCCGTTAAGTCTCTTGAATATACCCTGCACTTACGTCTCCTGGTGCCCAAGCCCGCACCCAAGCAGTCCGTAAGCCCCGTTTTGATTCCGCCTAGGTCGGCCACGGTATACCCCTCACAACGCCCGTGCCGCAGAATCCTTCCACTATACGGCCACGGTATACCCCTCCATCGCCCATGCCGTTTGTCCACGACCATTTCGTATTATCTTGTTATTTTAACTTAACGGCTATCTCCGAGCCGTAGGCTAACCCTTAGCCATAATGCGTTATCGACCAGGTTGGCGTCCGTGCAGCACGGGTAGCGAGCCCTGTTGCACGTGTCCGTCACACCTGTCGCTAACCATTCTTTCCTTTCTTATCTTTCATGTATTCTTTCTTTTCTTTCTTTCTTTCACTTGTTCGTTCGTTCAACAATTCATTCACGTATTCATTCATTCATTCATTCATTCCTTGATTCATTCATTCAAGCATTGCGCAACTCCCAGTGTGGGAGCCGCCTTGGCGACCCATCGGTCCCATAGTCTTTCAATGTTGCTAAACTCTACTCGGAACGACTATGTTGATAGTCTTCCCGTTTTATTGTTGTAAACCATTCATTGTTTCTATTGTTTAAACGCATAAGGGACTTGAACGTAAGTTTGTGCCGTAGCACAAGCGTGGGGCGCGGTACGAGAGTTTCGATGTTTGTCGAGTTCTTTTCCATGTTCTAAACAAGCATGCAAGATGGGATTATTCCCTTAGCTAGGTGCGTTGAGTCATTTATTAGCATGCACGGTGTTTTCGCCTAGCTATTCTAGCAATAGTGTCCGTATCGTTATGTGTCTAGGCTAAGCAAAGACGGGTTCATCGGAGCCACCCACCTTAGCGATGTTTGCATCGGCCGAGCGATACTCCGAGCGCGCCTTTGAAAGTCTAAGTCTGGATTCATCTTGACGGGCCAATGTAAGCCTTGCATCGATTCTTCTTCAGGTCGATGCCAACTCTTCGGGTCGACGGCTCGTTCGAGTCGTTGCACTTACCGTTTGAATCGGCGTTCCGTTAGGGCGGAGCGGGTCATTACATAATACACCACTCAAAATAAGTCTCGTCCTCGAGACTTTCTGAGTGCAGGTCATCCTACCATTCTTTAACTCGTGTCATCGTGTTTCTTAGACAATCTCTATCGAATGGCTTTACCGCTCGATGGCACCGAACAATACTCGATACCTTCTCAAGTCCCGTGTCTGTATACGTTTTGGTCGATTTTTATTGAATAAATTTTCATTCATTTAGAGTTGATGGTACTTATTCAATTGTCGTGTTTTTTCGATTCGGTTGCTATTTCGACGTGTCATGGGACTGGAATGGTCGCACGAAGCACGTTGAAATTCGTCAAATGTGGGGGTCGTAGGCTGAGGCAAACTCACTTTCGTTTATCTCGGTCATCGAGATGGATCGATTCGCTTTTCAAGCGTTCTTGTCCACAAAATCAGTATGATTCCTTCTTAGTGGGGTCGGCCAAGTCTAAGTAATTTCCGTCTGATTCAAGACTAAGTATTGTACTATCGTCGAGCATATCTTCCTATCAATGATCTCAATTCGTTATACCAACTTTTACTTTTACGATATCGATTCCATATCATTCGCTTGTTTAGGGCCAAATCTTGGTGTCGTTCACGCACACTCCGCTCACACGTTTCTTGATTCCGAGCCACGCTCGTACTAGTATCATTCCTTTCTTTTAACACGATCTCAATCCCCGATACTTTCCATTCCTCAAGTCTCGTTTGGAATTCAACGTGTCACTTGGTTGGATCGTGCACGCATTCCAGGCGTTCCCAAAATACATGCATTCACCAAACCGCGTGATAGAGAATTCGTCATTTTTACTTGAGTCGCATCGTACACATACTCCGACGTCCCTGAAATATATGCATGTCAGCCGAATCTCGTGAGCAGGGTTTCCTATATTCGTGATTCATGCTATCCATCCATGCCAATCCTCAAGATCAATCTTTCGATTGCTAACACTTGAAACAGGGGCATCTCGCCTAACCGCTAGGCCATTTCTCAAGGCTAAGTCAATGTCAGGATTGGAATCATAGTTCCCCAACAATAATGCCAACACTGACCCCAATCCTAGGGTCAAACCAAAGTCGGTAGTACGGGAGTTTTCTACCCAAGCTCACGTCACTCAGATTTCTAAACATCGAGCACGATCACCTATTCGCATCAATGTATTCGTTGCGCATATTCGAATCCATTCAAATCACCCAATCGACATACTTCACATATCCATTCTAACCAATTCATGTATTTGATTACGAGGTCATCCAGCTCGACAATACATTGCGTCCCAATCTCACGCGAGTCCGATTATCCACGGTGGTTCATGAATCACCATGCAACGCTCCCGTGGAATAATCATTCTCATCGGGGCGTAACTCTTGTTTGAGTTTAGACTAACTCATTCTCGATACGCAGATTGGACCTACTCAATCCTCAAGTTTAATCATTAAGCATACCAAGTCATTCTCAAGTTTATCTTCGCGTCAAACCACAAGTCGAAGCAATCAAATTGCCACGCCATCCAAGTTCAATAACTCCCGCTGTATGAATCACCATATCAGCACTCACGCGGAGTGATCGTCCTAATCCGGTACGACGTATGTGCGAGGCTGGAGTTACGCTCGCATAAGACAAGAACGTCAACGTTGTGGTTGTCAACGAAGCAAATCCAAGCATTCTCATTTTCATCAAAGCCAAATCAATTTGACAATCTGACCGTCATGCGTTCCACTAGAAAATCCTCGAGCCAAGTCTGTCTTTTCCTCGACACATTTTTAACATCCCAAGTATATCATCCAACGAAATAATGACATTTGTACGATCTTCATTCGCCGAGTCAGAGTACCCTCGAGTTATCGCATATCGATCTTTGATACGTCTCAATACCATCGACGATATGCGTAACCTGACGATCTTCCTTTGCAACCGATTTCGAGTCGTGCATTGATGCTGTTGTCCGAGTTGGATATTCCACAATTTCATTTAATATTCAAGATCAAGTTCAACTGATATTCCTCAAGCTAGTTTCAAGATCGTTGCTCAAACTCAAGTCACAATTCATTTGAATCAATCCAAAATCGTATGCGCGATCCTCCAAGTTTTCTCGATCAAGACTATTCATTTTCATTCATCGTTCCGAACCATTTTCTAACTCGCGTTGCCCATTGACAAGTTGTCCGAACGACATCTCGTTCGGGACACACGAAGTCACGATTAACTAAGCGTGACGCGTTCTAAGGCTCTGCGCGATCGCATCGCCTCGCCGACATACTCGTTCTATCCGTAAATCCTTCAGTCTCACTCGAACAATTTCTATAACGTCCATACACCACTCAGGGTTCGAGCCACTCGACTAGTCGTCGACACTCATTCTTATTCTTCTCCGAACCTATCACATACACCACTCGAATTCAAGCCATACGATCTAGTCCTCAATCACATTTGCGTCAATACGCTAAGACATCCTTCAGATTCGTTCGACGAATCTCTAGCGTAATCGCTCACGTCGCCTCGACGTACTAAGTTGTTCGCACTAATCCTCAAAATCTAAGCCAATCTTTTGGGTACGCCTAAGCGTTAACTCGATAGTGTTCCTATCGATAGACACTCAAAGTGTATCTCCGTTCTCGATCGAGCGATACTTGATATCGCTCGCAACCCGATTGCACCTAAAAGTCGAGGTGCGCAACACGCGGACTAGGTTATGCCGCATAACCATCTCGTGCGGACTATATTTCGAGTTTGCACACTCAATTGCTAGGGTCATCGTCGGACTAGTTAGGCATGCACGCGACATGTTAACTTTAGCACACGTTTTCATTCAAGACAAGTTGACAGCGTTCGGCACAACGGCCTACCGATGCATTCGGCGATAGCCTACCAATGCGTTCGATTGAGTGCCTGAACGAGCTTTTGAAAATATTAGACTTATTGTATGGAACATCCCAAGCCACAATGAGAGAGAGCGTACACTTCTTTTTCCAACGACGAGCTTTCAAAACTGAGAAATCGACGTGAAGTCCAAGGACGTAAAGCCGTGCTCTGATACCAATCTGTCACGCCCCGCTCCCGTAGGAGCGATTGTCCTCGCTAAGGCGTGATGCCGCACGGGCCTAGGTCGCGCCCGTGCAAGGCCAAGTCCAGAAACGGCCGATTTGAGCTAGGCCACAGAGTCGCTGTAATGCCTATAGTTCGTATTACGTATCTTGGTATACGTGTACGTATTCTTGACTCGTATTGCGTATTTTCCTGCATGGTTATTTTGGCGTGTCATTGGATATGGCATAGCTTGGTTCAGCTTAGCTTGGTTTGGTTTACTTTTAGGTTCATCATGAACCAAAAGAAAAACCCCCCACCTACCACCACCACCCTCATTTATATTTCCACCTAACTCTCTCTCTCTTCATTTATTCTTCTCCTTCACTTCTTCTTCTCCACCATTTACTCTTCCACCACCAGGAAAGAGAGCTAGGCAAGTGCAAACTTGTTTCATGATGGATCTCATGTTTTATTGTTCCATTCTCTTCCTTACTTGATTCTAAGCCTCTTTAGAACTTGGCATTTTTGGATTTGATGAATGGATTCTTGTAGATCTAAGTTTGTAACTTTTTGGTTTTTCTTGGTTTTGATCTCTAAAAACTTGATATTTCCAAAAACTAGTGGTTCTATGTTGTAGAGAATTCAATTTCATGCAGTTTTGGCTTTTGTTTCGCTTGATTTCGACTTCGGATGAGTAAGTTATGGCCATTACAAGTTTTCAGAACTTTCATGGCTGAACTTGCTGTTTGGGGACGACGAACCCCATGCGCCGGGAACCCCATGCGCCCGGGAGGCCATGCGCCGGGAGGCCATGCGCCGTAAAATCTCGGCAACGCATCCCTTAACTCTGAGCGTGTCATGCGCGTAGGTTCCCTACGCGCATGTACTGAAGACGCAACGTGAGTTCTCATGCGCCAATTTGTGCAGGAATCCCATGCGCCGATTTGTGCAGGAATTCCATGCGCCGATTGGTGCAGGAATCCCATGCGCCGATTGCGCAGGAATCCCATGCGCCGATTTGTGCAGGAATCCCATGCGCCGATTGCGCAGGAATACCATGCGCCGATTTGTGCAGGAATCCCATGCGCCAATTTGTGCAGGAATCCCATGTGCCGATTTGTGCAGGAATCCCATGCGCCGATTTGTGCAGGAATCCCATGCGCCAAAATTGCTCTATTTTACTGTTTTTGCCTATTTAAGTTGTTTTGTAGTTAGAATCTTGAAAAACTTAAAACATGAAAGTTGTAGATCTTTTCCTTGGCATCAAGAATATGTCACTAGTTATTTTATGCAAGTTTTTCTTATTTATGATAAGGTAAGAATAGAACACGATAGTGGCCCACTGTGGCGCACTCTTGACAAGTAAATTGACATGATATATCTCGACATGCTGTTATGACAGTAGCCTGACATGACAAGTATGAAGGACCTGGACACCGTGGACGATTATGTTTGTACAAATAAACCAGTACTGTCTTGCATCATGTCTAGGATGGGGATCCCTGAGTACCACGGTCAGGGGTACCTACTGAAATTGACTAAGGTTAATTAACTAGAATGATTCAGTAGTCATGAAGAGATTTCCAGCTACAGGCAATCCCGTTATCTGGGCGCATTCAGTGGACTTGTAGCCTACCGACGAGTAGGGCACATTTCCAGCACACAGTCACGTGTTGCATTCTTCATAAACGTTCGACCTGGATAACCGGATGGTCTGCAGGGCTTGTGGCTGTTGGAATAATCTCATTGCATCTTGCTAGTAACTAGGCATGTGTTAACCCTAGTTAGTTAAAAGTATCAAGCCGTACTCTTGATTGGCCGTGATTGATTGGATGAAGTTTATTCCAGCTTAGTCTTATCCTGATCCTGTACAAGATTGTAACATGACATGATTTCTTGTATCGATAAACGATGGAATACCAAGTTCTGTTCAGATGAAGGGTTACAACCCCGGTCCTTGTTTGATTTAAGGGTTGTAACTTGGCTATCTGAATAGTTCCATGGTTATCTTATCATATATCGTCCTGCTTATTGCGCTTGCCTTAACAATAACGATCGGGGGTCCAGTTCTGTTCAGGCGAAGGGTTACAATCCCGGTCCTTGTTTGGTTTAAGGGCTGTAACCTGGCTCCCGGAGCAGTTCTATATCCTCTCTTCGTTTATTATCTTATTTGCAACCCCTGTCATGCTCGTCATGTTTTACCTTACTTCAATACCGTGATTATTTATACTGGCCTTAACAATAAAGATCAGGGGTCCAGTTCTGTTCAGGCGAAGGGTTACAACCCCGGTCCTTGTTTGGTTTAAGGGTTGTAACCTGGCTCCCGGAGCAGTTCTGTGTCCTCTCTTTGTTTATTGTCTTGTTACCTTATCAATAGTAATTGAGGCGGGTTTCTATTCAGGCGAAGGATTGCAACCCCGATCCTTGTTTGATTTAAGGGTTGCAGTCTGGCTACTTGAATGGTTTCTCCGTGCTCAATATATTATTGTTATCTCAGTTATTATCAGTATCTTTTAATTACCTTTACTATTATTTGTGATATGCTGGTTTTAGTTCCTAAGTGAAGCCTTCTTTGTGGCACTTGCTCTTTCTGGGGTCTGACCCAGCTGGTTTTGTATGGCCAGATATCGGAGCAGCACCAGAGGATCTACCTGTCTTCCAGCCCGATGGTGACCACCAGGCGTAACCAGGGTAACGAGTGGGTTTCTTTTGTCCTCTCACTCTATTTGTAAAATTATTCTTTTGAGGCGTTTAGCCGGCGAGCACGTGTTAGCTCGTATTGCACCTTTATTTACTGTCTGCCTACGGGCTGTAACATGATTGACAAATCCTAGGGTTGATTATGTATTGACTAAAACTCTTGCTAGTCCTGACATTTTGTACGACTAGCTTCATGATCATCCAATATGTAATGTATTGGACGCCTTACTATTGTATATTGATGCTCTAATATCTTGTGACTGTTACTACTTGCTTGTGATTGAGACAATAGGCTTGTTCTTGACCATAGGAGACTGATGGATTGTAGTTAAATCCTCATATATCTAGACAGCCGTGACCGTATAGTGACGTAGATTCCATTATATTATACGTAGCTGGCTATGTCTGCCCCCGTTCTCCAGTATTCTGGATCTGGGACGTGACATAGTTTTAGTGGTGGCCCATGCAGGTATTGTAATTCAAGATATGTGAGGGTTTACCGAATAGATATCTCAATCAGTATTCATCCTTGATCTCTGCTCGTATCTTCTGAATCCCTGTAATCTTGACCTGATCACATGCTTGTATCGTTGATCTGTCATGGTCCTTTCTTATTGTTTCCGATGTCGTCTTCTTCAGCGACATTGTTCCTGGACCTGTCGATCAGCAAGGCGAAGCACCTCCCGCGGACTAGCAACAACCTGGAGATCAAGCCCAGCATTCAGGAGTAGCCTCCAGAGTCATGCCTACTGAAGGAGAGCCACCAGTTCAGCCCGTCCAGCCAGCAGAGCCTGATGATGGCACTTTGGTGGGTCTCATTAGGTCCCTATTAGCTTCCCAGGATCGGCGAGGAGATGCCTTACACCAGGCGGTGGCAGACGCTTTGACTAGAGGAGGTCATCAGGGTAATATCGCGGCCAACAGCTTCAAGCGCTTGAACCCTCCCTTCTTCGACGGCAGTGAAGATGCGATCGCTGCAGATGCATGGCTTCAGAACACAGAGGTAATTCTAGAAGCAGCCAGGACTCCAGAGAACGAGAAGGTGGCCGTAGTGCGCCTGCAGTTACTAGATCTTGCCCGCAGCTGGTGGGCAGCGCAGGCCGATGGATTAGTGGCCCCTATTTTATGGGCAGTATTCAGGAAGAGATTCCAGACCAAGTATTTCGATGCTGTAGCTCGGTACGATCTACAGACGAGGTTCACCAATCTGAAGCAGATGGGCAGGACGGTCGACGGATATGCGGCCGAGTTCTCCAGGCTTAGTCGGTTTGCTCCCACCTTGGTAGCGACCGAGTTCGATAGAGCCCAGCGGTTCCAGCAGGGGCTCCACCTAGAGATTTTATTGGCGGTGGAGCAGTTTGAGCATCAGACTTTTGATGCAGTGTTGAGAGCAGCCCGGAGGCATGAGTATACCTCCCAGAGAATCGTGGATAGGACCGAAGGTCGGAAGCGATCTCACAGCTAGATGAATCAGTCATCAGCACCAGCCCCGGCAGCCAGGACTTTGACCATTGGAGCTCCGAGACGGGCGACCTCAGTGACGTCGGTTCAGCATTCCACCCCGATGCACCCTCAGCAGCAGAAGCAGAAGCAGAAGCAATCTTCCGCAGTGGGATGTTCACACTGCGGGAAGCCAGGGCTTGTGGTATCGGAGTGTCGTAGAGCACAGGGTTTGTGCTTGGTTTGTGGTGCCCCAGACCACCGGGTTGGGAACTGTCCGAACAGGGGGAGTTCATCAGCCTTCTCTAGTCCTTCAATTAGAGGACCAGCACCAGTCCAGCAGCAGCAGCAGCTGCAGTACCCGCTCCCGAGGCTATTGCCGACACAGGCCCAGGCATTCCAGCAGCAGAGACCGCAGCAATATGCCCAAGCCCAAGCCCTGATCCAGAGCAGGCAGAGGAATTTTCAGCAGAGGGGACCGGCACCCAGAGGACATGGTCAAGTGCTAGCTTTAACCATGGAAGAAGAAGGAATAGCACCAGGTGAGGTGGTGGCAGGTACTATTCTCGTCAACACCTTTCCAACTTCAGTATTATTTAATTTTGGTGCCTCGTATTAATTTATGTCTGCACGATTCACGACATGGGTAGGACTGGAGCCCGAGTCATTATCAGTAAGGCTCAATATACTTACTGGTAACGGACTTGTGGGAGTAGATAGAGTATTTTCCTCGTGTCGGATCGTAGTTAGCGGTAGAGAATTCTCCGCTAGATTGATAGAGTTCCCGATGGCCGATTATGATGTGGTCTTAGGGATGGATTGGTTGAGGGACCAGTATGCTAGGATAGACTGCCACATTGGCAGAGTTATTTTTAGCATTCCAGGCGAGCCAGAGTTTTCCTTTTCCCGAGGCGAAGTTGAACCTTCTCCTCCAGTGTTGCGGATGGCAGTGGCAGTAGTACAGTTACCTCGGATAGTCGAAGAGTTTCCAGATGTTTTCCCAGAAGAGCTTCCAGGGATGCCGCCAGAGCGAGAGATCGAGTTTACCATCGACTTGATTCCCGGGACAGCCCCAGTGTCAGAGAGAGTCTACAGGATGGCGCCGTCAGAGCTAGAGATATTGTACAAGATGATTGAAGAACTCAGAACCAAGGAATTCATTCGTGCTAGTGGATCGCCTTGGGGAGCCCCGATGCTTCTTGTAAAAAAGAAGGATGGTACGTCCAGATTGTGTATTGATTATCGTACCTTGAACTCAGTGACAATCAAGAACAGATACCCTCTCCCGAGGATAGATGACTTGTTTGATCAACTCAAAGGGGCGTCAGTATTTTCGAAGATCGACTTGCGGTCAGGATACCACCAGATCAGAGTCAGAGAGCAGGACATCCCGAAGACAGCTTTCAGATCGAGATATGGGCATTGGGAGTTCCTTGTGATGCCATTTGGAGCAACCAATGCGCCGGCTGTATTCATGGACCTCATGAATCTCATCTTTATGCCCTATTTGGATCAGTTCGGGATTGTGTTCCTAGATGACATCCTGGTCTATAGCAAGAGTGAAGCGAAGCATGAACAGCATCTCCGAGTTGTCCTCCAGATTCTCAGAGAGCACCAGCTGTATGCCAAGTTTAGTAAATGCGAGTTCTGGCTCGATCGCATTTCGTACTTGGGTTATATCATCACCCGAGGAGGAGTTGAAGTGGATCCCCAGAAGATCGTGGCCATTGAAACATGGTCAGTGCCTAGCACAGTTGCAGAAGTTCGCAGTTTCTTTGGATTGGCCGGCTACTACCGGCGATTTATTTCAGACTTTGCTCGGATTTCAGCACCATTGACCCAGTTGGCCCGCAAGAATGTGCAGTTTGCTTGGACAGCAGAATGTCATGATTCTTTTGAGAAGTTGAAGCGAGGCTTGATGACGGTTCCTATTCTCACGCTTCCAGATGGAACCGGAGGATTCTCAGTGTATTGTGATGCTTCGGGCAGAGGTTTAGGATGTGTTCTGATGCAGCATGGAAAGGTAATAGCTTATGCGTCACGGCAACTTCGTGATCATGAGAGGAATTACCCAACCCATGACTTGGAGCTGGCAGCAATAGTGTTTGCACTTAAGTTGTGGAGGCACTACTTGTACGGAGATAGGGTGGAAATTTTCACCAACCACAAGAGCCTGAAGTATGTTTTCACCCAGAAGGATCTCAACATGCGTCAGAGGAGGTGGCTGGAGCTACTTGTGGATTATGATGTCAACCTACAGTATCATCCTGGGAAGGCCAACGTTGTTGCAGATGCATTGAGCAGGAGAGCCGGAGTTTATTTCCTAACAGCGCAACCAGAATTGTTAGCCGATCTTCAGAAGATGGGTATAGAAGTTGTCCTTCCTTCCAGTGTGGTATTGATGGCCAGCATACAAGTTCAGTCCACTATAGTCGAGAGGATCCGGATGGCGCAGTCAGCAGATTTTAAGCTTCAGCGACTCAGAGCAGAGTGTGAGGCAGGACGAAGACCAGAGTTATGTATCCATTGTAACCCCACCTTATTGATATTTGAAAATTTATATTAGTGTGGGTAAAGGATTTGGAGGTTGTTAATTCCTTAAATTTTTATTTTTGAACTAATTATGTAATTGTTATTTTATTTTCAGGTTGGGCAAAATCCAATTCTAGTCCATATATTTTAATCCATAATTCTCGTTTGGGCCACTATCAGGCCCATGATTTAATCAGTAACTTTCTTTCAGTTGATAAGAACAGGGCTGTTACTTCATTCAACAAATTTCAAATCCTTGTTTCCTTTTCTCCTCCTCTCTAACCATTCCAGCTGAGGGGAGCAGAAATTTCCCGCGCGAATGAGCGTGACCCTCACGCAAGGATCAGCTATAAGTAGCCTATTGTAGATCTGTGGTTCTCCATCATTTGTAAGAAATTCCCAGATCCATTTCCCCTCATTCTTCTCTCGAACTCAGCAGTGAAGATGGCAATGGCGATGAAGGAGCCAACCTTTACCGGGAGAAGATCAGCGATGATGGCCTGACCAACTTGACCGACGGTTCATTCTCTGGACGACTCTTCTCTTCGCTTGGATCTGGTAATTGTCCTAACCATTGATCAAATACTTGATCATTTTCAATAATTGATCAATCCATGATGAATTTTCCTTGATTTGATTGTTTTGGAGTCCAGATCTAGAAACTCCTTTGTTTAGATCGAACAAGCTCTTTGAAGATTATTTCATTCCCAGTGCTTGGTAAGCTATTGCCGAGCCTTGATTATTAGTTTTGCTGAGTTCTTATTTTGACCCTTGGTTGATCCTCCAAACATCAGATCAAATCGTTTGGTTGAGAATTGGGGGATTGAGTTGTCTTGGCAAGATTCATAATCCGATCTAGACAACTGCTGAATCAGAACAGTCAGGTAAATTCTTATTCTCCATTTTTGTTCCTCGTCTAATTTAATCCATGCCTGTAGCATTGATTGGTTGTAGGTTGGCTCTATAGGTAATATCATGTATTTAAAGAGTATATCTGTTAGCTTAACCTCAGTTTAGATTAGGTTGTATATTGTTGTTTTGATCTATTGTACATCAGGACAGATTTTGTGGATAGCTCGAATTAGGATTGATGGCTTGACAAACATTATTTCCAGTTTAATATCCTAGTGCAAGATTCCAATGGAAGTATTTTGATATCTAATCAAATTACTATTTTCAGTAGTTCTTGCAATATGAACCCTGTTATTCTAAGACTGATGGCCATGATATGTACAAATCACATGTACATGGCAGTAGGTATTTTGAAGGATTAAATTCAACACAGGAAATTACTTGACCTTGTCTTGTGCTATATCTGCTCAGTTCATTTTAGCCTGGTTAATACTGCTTACTGTAGTAATTTAGTCATCTGAAGGAATGTTAAACTGAACTAAAAAGATTTTGACTCAAGTGATAAGGTGCCTGGGTTGTGTTTGATCCTTACAAGCCTAGTGAATTGATCCCTGCAAATCAGTACTTGGGTGTTGATTCCTTTAACTGCTGCTAAGTATGGTTGAAATCTGATTGTGGTGATTGGTTTAACCTGAAAACAGGGTCCAAATATTGGTTAAACTCAACTGTTGTAATCAGTTTAGACAATTAGACTGTTGTTCCAAGTACTCCTTTTTAAACTGAATGGCCTGTGCAATCTGGTTTTAGACATTGTGTTTCCAAATCCTGTTTACTGCTGCTAAGGATGATTGGGAGAATGATATTTAACAAATGACTTGATAGCCTTAGTGTAAGGAGTTGGCCATATATCAATATCCCTCATGGTTATCCACTAACCTGGGATTTGAGTCTAATTCCTTATCCTACTTTTCTTCCATTGGAGAACCTGAGTTTAAATGAAAGGAAATGGTAACTGTGAAGGAAATGGTGTCTGAATGGTTTGGGATGAATATTTAGGATGGATGGTACTATAACCAATGTTAGGACTAATGTTAGAATGATCAAATCAGAAATTATTGGTTAGCCTCTTCATGTCTGAGCATTGATTTTAAACTAGTTAGAGTAATGACCAAATAGGGTATAACTGGTTGATCCTTACTTTTATTGAACTAAACAGTATGTGACATATTCCAGGAAAGACCAGGAATGGCTTTACTTCTATCCTGGACTAAGCCATTCCTGTCAATTCCATATTGTAAATCTCATATTCTAGGAGATGATTTGCAATAGGAGATATGTGCAAGACTGGTTGCAATAACCTGTGATGAGTTTTACATCATAGCTATGGCATGAACATGAGGGAATCAACTCTAACTTTGGATTGACTTGTCCTCAGCCTGTTGAGGGACTGGATATGAATTCCCTAGTTAGTGTTGGTATTTCTGAACTTGAAGGATCAGTTATAGGTATGGACTGAGTACTGTTTGGTATTGAACTGATATCTGTAGCATGTTAGGACTGGATTGTGTACCAGTCCTGCATAACCTGAGAAAGGATGTCCAGTAGAAGTTTAGCCTTACTAGGATGTTGTTAAACCTTATTTAAGAATCATTAAGTATAATCTAGAAGAGGATAGCAAGGTTTAGTCATGAGGTAATAACTGGTATTCCACATTAGGATTAATACTCACTGAGACCAAGTTAAGAATTTTATAGCCATAGGAGATAGCATGCTAATAGAGTGTTGATGATAGTTTTATACAGTGTTGTTTGTAGCATTCAGGATTACTTGTATTGTCCTATCAATATTTTCTTTAAGATGTACTAGTAAGGTGATCTCTATAGAGACCATAAACTGGGATGTTAGGGTTAGGGATGTAGGCTGAACTTGTATTTTTTTTCCTTTTTACTGTCTGAACTGGAACCTAGAAGCAGGACTGAAATATCAGTTGTGTTGATATTGGTACAGTGAACCAATTGCTTTGATCCAGTGGTTTGGGATGAGTCATCCATGACTCTCTGAGTATTAACTAGGATTTTAGAAACCTCTACTTTTGTTTAAATATTTCTTTTGAACACTAGTCTCGTAGCAAAATCATATTACTGTTCAAGTATATAAAGTACTTATTATTGTTTAAGGTTCTTGCTAGTTAGAATATAGTTATATTATTGATACTCTATAGGAAACCCTATAAACTAAGGTTTATTAGAAATTAATCATGATTAGAATCTTTTGATAAAACAATTAGAATTAGTTGTGTATTAACCAACTTGTACACATCATCATCTATTACAGGAGGATATCTAGCCTTTTGCCTACTTGTACTTTCCTGGAGCCAGGCAAGTACACTCTACGGTTTTGTACTTTACATTATCTTCCCTGTACTTCCTTGAGTGACACAATTGCAACACGTCATGTACTTTCTGGTGCTCTTGTTCTCTTGTGCTTATTACTTGTATCTGGGGAGGGGAAATATACTATCTATGTGACCAATCCCAAGTAACAACTCAGGTGTGTTTTAGCTTAGACCCCACATCGTGCACGCGGGTCCTAAGTCACCATTCATGTTCTTTCAGGTGCTTTCAGGTGCTTACCCTAGCCGGTCACATATTTAGTTATATTTCAAATGCATTACACACATGTTCAGGAGATTTCCTTGTACTTATTTCCTGTGATATCATGTTCTTTCAGGTGCTTACATATCATGTTCATTCATGCTCTTACATTCATGTTCTTTCATGTACTTTGCCCTGTTCTTCATGTACTTATTCACCTGTATTTTCCTGTACTTTCCATGTTCCCTTGTACTTCATTTCATGATGTCTTGTTCATTACCTAGAATTGTACTTGCTCCGCTCCTGACTGGATATGTTATGATAGGTGAGATGGAGGCTTTGTGTGACACCTACTATGGACAGGATACTGCCTTCCCCACTGAGCCAGCTGGAGCTGCTTGTGACCTAGAGGCTGCAGAGGCCTAGTTTCATTTAGTTTTCCATTTATCTTTCCATGTATTGAGACTAGCAGACTTTTATAGTTGAATTGTAATAAATTCAGATATTGTATCTCTTTTCTGGTTGGGACACATTATATAGTTGCTGTGATTCTATACTTTCATGTTTATCTGGTTAGTTTCTCTAGCTTGGTACAGCTTACTTCATTGTGTCTAACAATGAAGGCTGGGCGTGTCCGACTCGTGTCCGATTATTCGGGAGCGGGTCGTGACATGTTTTTAGTGGTGGCCCATGCAGGTCCATCCTAATGGTACCTAGGACTTAGAGTACTATTGGGGGACTTGATTACACTAGGGAAATTTGATCACAGCATAGGAAAATCGGGAATTAAGGGTATATCAGGTTATTCATGTTCTTCAGGTGCTTTATTATTATAAAAACATTGTTTGTTAGGTTTTAGGGTTTGTCATTCAACAAGTTTCTTTTTATGCAGGATGGTCACTACGAGGAAGACCGCAGACCAGTCTGGAGTTGCAGGCACTTCTGGAGTTGCAGGCGGTTCGGAGCAGGCCGCACCAGAGCAGCCCGCACCAGACGTTCAGGCAGATCAGCTTCCGCCAGCGCCTCCTATCTTTCCATCGCTGCCGCCGACGATGATGCTTGACGGCAACCAAGTGATGGCGTTGTTTCAGCACTTTCTGGAGGCCCAGAACCATCAGGCAGCGCAGTTCAGAGCGACTGTCGTCGACGCGCTGAGGACCAGGGAGCCGGCAGCACCAGCACCAGCACCAGCACCAGTAGCACCTTCAGCACCGCGAGGACCGAGACCCGGGACAGCGAAGGAGTACCAGCACCTTAGCCCGATGGACTTCTGGGGCGACGAGGGGATCATCTATGCAGATGAATGGCTGGAGAATGCAGAGAGGACTTTGACCATGGCGAACATTCCAGAGGACCAGAAGGTGTCAGTGGCTAGCATGCGACTCTTTGACTTGGCGAGAGCTTGGTACCGGGAGGACCCCCAGTTGTCAGAGCCCCGGGTGTCTTGGACAGTTTTCAAAACACTGTTCAAGGAGAAATTCTTCCCAGAGGTGGAGCGTGATGAGTTGAGGGTGCAGTTCGAGGCGCTGCAGCAGGGGACGATGACGGTCGCACAGTACACTTCGGAGTTTACCAGGCTCAGCAGGTTCGCTGAGAGACTGGTTAGAGAGCCAGAGAACAGAGCATGGAGATTCAAGAAGGGTCTCAACAGGGAGCTGCGACATGCGGTGGCGATTAGTCAGGCGACTACCTACTCCAGCATTCTCAAGATCGCCCAGGCAGTTGAGAAGGAGGCGGACCCCAGACTGAAGAGAGACCGGGACGTGGGCAGCAGCAGCTTCCAGGCACCAGCGAAGAGGGTTCAGACTCAGACCCAGACGAGGCCACAGCAGCATCAGCATCACCGTCAGGCCAGAGCTCCATTACATCAGCATCAGAGACAGCATCTGGCGATCAGTTGTGCCTTTTGTCATCGCCCTGGACACCACATCGACGAGTGCCGCAAGAGGTTGGGACTTTGCCTCTTCTGCGGATCCGATGCACACCAGATGAGGGACTGCGCTCAGGCTACAGCCAGACTAGCAGGAGGACGAGGAGGAGGACCACCGGCTACACCACCCAGAGCGTTACCTGCTGCACCCCAGAGGGGAGGAGCTCTACCACCCCAGCAGCAGAGGTTTGCACAGCATCAGCAGCAGCAGAGAGGAGGAGCACAGCAGGGACGTGCTTATGTCATGGCTGCAGTTGAGGAGGACGAGGCAGTGCCAGATGTGATCACAGGTTCTATATTCTTGCATTCTTTCCCTGCCATTGCATTGTTTGATTCTGGAGCCACACATAGCTTTGTATCATATGAGTTTCTGCAAAGACACGGCTTCACACCCAAGCCCACTAGGCAGAACTGTCAGATCATGACAGGAGGCGGATCAGTTCCAGTAAGTGAGATGGTGGAATGCCCTATCACTATTGCTGGGAGAGAGATCCGAGCTCGACTTCTAGTGATGCCACTGCCTGGATTCGACGTAGTCCTCGGCATCGACTGGATGAGCGAGCAGTTTGCTGTAATAGACTGCCATGAAGGGAAGGTGATCTTCAGCCCGCCAGGAGTTCCACCGTTCGAGATCAACAGACGAGTTGCAGAGAGGCCAGAGGGAGTCTACTTCGGAGCAGTTGCAGAAGACCAGGAGTTGCCGCATCCGCTAATTGCAGAGTATCTTGACGTCTTTCCAGAGGAGCTTCCAGGATTGCCACCAGATCGGGATGTGGAGTTCAGCATCGATCTAGTGCCCGGATCAGCACCAAAGTCCCAGCACTGTTACAAGATCAACCCGAAGGAAGCTGCGGAGTTGAAGGCGCAGATTGATGAGCTGGAGGGCAAGGGATTTATTCGATCCAGTGCTTCACCCTGGGGAGCACCGGTGCTTTTTGTGCCCAAGAAGGATGGGACGGTGAGGATGTGTATTGACTACCGTGCACTCAACAACATCACCATCAAGAATAGATATCCTTTGCCGCGAATTGATGAGCTGTTTGACCAGCTTAGTGGAGCGAAGGTCTTTTCCAAGATCGATCTTCGATCGGGGTACCACCAGATGAAGGTTCGGGAGCAGGATATTCCAAAGACAGCCTTCAACACTCGATACGGCCAGTATGAGTTCCTGGTGATGCCGTTCGGACTCACCAATGCCCCCGCAGTTTTTATGAACCTGATGAATAAGGTTTTCCACAAATATTTGGATAAGTTTGTCGTAGTCTTTATTGACGACATTCTGATCTATTCCAAGACGGAGGAGGAGCATGTTGAGCATCTGCGGATTGTCTTGGAGATTCTGTGGAAGGAGAAGCTGTACGGGAAACTCTCGAAATGTGAGTTTTTCTTGGATAGAGTGGAGTTTCTAGGGCATGTGGTGACTGGAGAGGGAATTTCTGTAGATCCCAAGAAGATTGAGGCAGTGGAAGCATGGGCACCTCCCAAGTCGGTAGCAGAGATTCGTAGTTTCCTGGGTCTTGCAGGATACTACAGGAAGTTTGTGAAGGACTTCGCCAGGATAGCAGAGCCTATGACGAAGCTTACGCGGAAGGACGAGGAGTTCATCTGGAGCGACGCCTGCCAGTCAGCATTTGAAGAATTGAAGAGAAGACTCACGACGGCCCCAGTTCTAGCTTTGCCATCGGGATCAGGAGGATTTGTCATCTACAGCGATGCTTCGGGGAAAGGCTTGGGATGTGTGCTGGAACAGAACAAGAAGGTTATAGCATATGCTTCTAGACAGTTGAGGCCCCATGAGAAGAATTATCCTACACATGACCTGGAGCTTGCAGCAGTCATATTTGCCTTGAAACTGTGGAAGCATTACCTATATGGGGAGAGAGTGGACATCTTCACGGACCACAAAAGCCTGAAGTATGTCTTTACTCAGAAGGAGCTGAATATGAGGCAGCGCAGATGGCTGGAACTCATGAAGGATTTTGACATCAGTCTGCAGTACCATCCTGGGAAGGCGAATGTGGTTGCAGACGCTCTCAGTCGGTATCCTATTGCTATGTATCTCACCATGGACCGGCATCTCTTGGAGGATCTGGAGAGCCTTGGGATTGAGATTGTTCTCCCAGGGTATGGAGGTCAGATGATGCATATGCAGATACAGTCGGGGTTGCTAGAGAAGATCAAGGAGGCCCAGTTGCTTGATGAGGGAATCCAAGGTCTTAGAGCTCAGGCAGAGTTAGGTCTGCTCGACGACTTCACCATTGCGGAGGACGGATCCTTGAGGCACGAGAGTCAGCTGTGTGTGCCCAAGGACTTGCGGGAAGAGGTGATGCAGGAGGCTCATCAGTCGCAGTATTCTATACATCCTGGATCTACCAAGATGTACAAGGATCTGCGGGAGTATGTTTGGTGGTATGGGATGAAGAGAGAGGTTGCCAGATTGTTTCCAGATGCCTTGTGTGCCAGCAAGTCAAGGCGGAGCGCCAGAGACCAGCGGGACTACTCCAGCCTTTACCTATTTCGGAATGGAAGTGGGAGCACATTACCATGGACTTTGTCTCTGGATTGCCACGTACTCCCAGTGGCAAGGACGCTATTTGGGTGATCGTGGATAGATTGACAAAGTCCGCTCACTTTATTCCGTTCAAGGTTGGGCTGTCGACCGAGAAGCTTGCAGACCTCTACATGCGTCAGATCGTGAGGATTCACGGGGTGCCAGTTAGCATCGTTTCAGATCGAGACAGCCGCTTCACATCACACTTCTGGAGGAGTCTACAGCAGAGCTTGGGATCACAGTTGAAGTTCAGCACGGCCTATCATCCACAGACGGACGGACAGTCCGAGAGGACCATTCAGACCCTGGAGGACATGCTGAGGGTTTGCGCACTCGACTTCGACGGTTCGTGGGAGGACCATTTGCACCTGGTGGAGTTTGCCTATAACAACAGTTATCAGGCTAGCATCGAGATGACTCCATTCGAGGCGCTGTACGGGCGGAGATGTCGCACGCCGTTATCCTGGGACGACGTTGGCGAGAGAGCTTTACTTGGGCCAGAGATGGTGGTGGACTCAGCAGAGAAAGTCAGACTGATCAGAGATCGTCTCAGAGTTGCGCAGGATCGGTAGAAGCACTAGGCGGACAGCAGCAGACGGCCACTTGAGTTCGAGGTTGGAGACAGAGTGTTCCTGAAGATCTCACCGACCAGAGGCGTCATTCGGTTCGGCAGAGGCGGGAAGCTCAGTCCGAGATTCATCGGACCATTTGACGTGATGGCACGGATTGGCGAGGTGGCGTACCGACTAGCGCTTCCAGCTAGACTAGAGGGAGTGCATGATGTTTTCCACATATCCCAGCTTCGACGATACATTTCAGACCCGAGCCATGTGGTAGACTATTCTGAGCTGGAGGTGGGCCCGAGTTTGACTTACGAGGAGCAGCCAGTAAAGATCTTGGACCGAAGAGAGAAGCGACTGCGAAACCAGATCATTCCTCTCGTCCGCATCATGTGGAGGCACCACTCTCCGGAAGAGTCCACATGGGAGCGCGAGGACGAGATGCGTGAGCGATATCCTAGTTTGTTCGTTTGAGTGCTTTGTACTTTTTTGAATTCAATAAACAACTCTTTGGATTCACTATTCTTGATCATCTGTGTCTACATTCCAAATTCGAGGGCGAAATTTTTCTAAGGGGGAGAGATTTGTAACCCCACCTTATTGATATTTGAAAATTTATATCAGTGTGGGTAAAGGATTTGGAGGTTGTTAATTCCTTAAATTTTTATTTTTGAACTAATTATGTAATTGTTATTTTATTTTCAGGTTGGGCTAAATCCAATTCTAGTCCATATATTTTAATCCATAATTCTCGTTTGGGCCACTATCAGGCCCATGATTTAATCAGTAACTTTCTTTCAGTTGATAAGAACAGGGCTGTTACTTCATTCAACAAATTTCAAATCCTTGTTTCCTTTTCTCCTCCTCTCTAACCATTCCAGCTGAGAGGAGCGGAAATTTCCCGCGCGAATGAGCGTGACCCTCACGCAAGGATCAGCTATAAGTAGCCTATTGTAGATCTGTGGTTCTCCATCATTTGTAAGAAATTCCCAGATCCATTTCCCCTCATTCTTCTCTCGAACTCAGCAGTGAAGATGGCAATGGCGATGAAGGAGCCAACCTTCACCGGAAGAAGATCAGCGATGATGGCCTGACCAACTTGACCGACGGTTCATTCTCTGGACGACTCTTCTCTTCGCTTGGATCTGGTAATTGTCCTGACCATTGATCAAATACTTGATCGTTTTCAATAATTGATCAATCCATGATAAATTTTCCTTGATTTGATTGTTTTGGAGTCCAGATATAGAAACTCCTTTGTTTAGATCGAACAAGCTCTTTGAAGATTATTTCATTCCCAGTGCTTGGTAAGCTATTGCCGAGCCTTGATTCTTAGTTTTGCTGAGTTCTTATTTTGACCCTTGGTTGATTCTCCAAACATCAGATCAAATCGTTTGGTTGAGAATTGGGGGATTGAGTTGTCTTGGCAAGATTCATAATCCGATCTAGACAACTGCTGAATCAGAACAGTCAGGTAAATTCTTATTCTCCATTTTTGTTCCTCGTCTAATTTAATCCATGCCTGTAGCATTGATTGGTTGTAGGTTGGCTCTATAGGTAATATCATGTATTTAAAGAGTATATCTGTTAGCTTAACCTCAGTTTAGATTAGGTTGTATATTGTTGTTTTGATCTATTGTACATCAGGACAGATTTTGTGGATAGCTCGAATTAGGATTGATGGCTTGACAAACATTATTTCCAGTTTAATATCCTGGTGCAAGATTCCAATGGAAGTATTTTGATATCTAATCAAATTACTATTTCCAGTAGTTCTTGCAATATGAACCCTGTTATTCTAAGACTGATGGCCATGATATGTACAAATCACATGTACATGGCAGTAGGTATTTTGAAGGATTAAATTCAACACAGGAAATTACTTGACCTTGTCTTGTGCTATATCTGCTCAGTTCATTTTAGCCTGGTTAATACTGCTTACTGTAGTAATTTAGTCATCTGAAGGAATGTTAAACTGAACTAAAAAGATTTTGACTCAAGTGATAAGGTGCCTGGGTTGTGTTTGATCCTTACAAGCCTAGTGAATTGATCCCTGCAAATCAGTGCTTGGGTGTTGATTCCTTTAACTGCTGCTAAGTATGGTTGAAATCTGATTATGGTGATTGGTTTAACCTGAAAACAGGGTCCAAATATTGGTTAAACTCAACTGTTGTAATCAGTTTAGACAATTAGACTGTTGTTCCAAGTACTCCTTTTTAAACTGAATGGCCTGTGCAATCTGGTTTTAGACATTGTGTTTCCAAATCCTGTTTACTGCTGCTAAGGATGATTGGGAGAATGATATTTAACAAATGACTTGATAGCCTTAGTGTAAGGAGTTGGCCATATATCAATATCCCTCATGGTTATCCACTAACCTGGGATTTGAGTCTAATTCCTTATCCTACTTTTCTTCCATTGGAGAACCTGAGTTTAAATGAAAGGAAATGGTAACTGTGAAGGAAATGGTGTCTGAATGGTTTGGGATGAATATTTAGGATGGATGGTACTATAACCAATGTTAGGACTAATGTTAGAATGATCAAATCAGAAATTATTGGTTAGCCTCTTCATGTCTGAGCATTGATTTTAAACTAGTTAGAGTAATGACCAAATAGGGTATAACTGGTTGATCCTTACTTTTACTGAACTAAACAGTATGTGACATATTCCAGGAAAGACCAGGAATGGCTTTACTCCTATCCTGGACTAAGCCATTCCTGTCAATTCCATATTGTAAATCTCATATTCTAGGAGATGATTTGCAATAGGAGATATGTGCAAGACTGGTTGCAATAACCTGTGATGAGTTTTACATCATAGCTATGTGTCACGCCCCGCTCCCGTAGGAGCGATCGTCCTCGCTAAGGCGTGATGCCGCACGAGCCTAGATTGCGCTCGTGCAAGGCAATTCCATAACGGCCGATTACATCGGCGGCGACGGGATCGTCGCACAGAAGTCCAAAGCAGAAACATTGAATACATTGCAGCGGAATTTAAAGAAGAACACATGAACCCAAGTAACTCAAAAGAATCTCTTTATTGATATTGCATACAAGATTACATTGTGGGCGCAAGGCCAATTACAAGTCTCTCAGGCTCACTTTTCTCTCGATTACAATTCACTCTGCTCTCTCTCATCTCTCGATTACAAATGCTTGAATCCAGCGGAAGCTTCGGAAGGCGATGTCCATACATTATGTCATGTATAAGTCTTCGGATCACGCGGCCGCACGCTTCGACTCGCCAAGGAACTCCGTGCCTCGACGCATCCAAGCGAGCTCCGCACCACGAGCTTCTACCTATGCCTGCACATAAACACTGTGTGGGTGTCAGTACCACTGTACTGGTGGAGTGAGCTCCTCGCCCACCCATACAAAACCTACACGTTTCATTTACTTTGTGCATCATAAACCCTTTTATGATTGTCTTTCTATTCTTGCCTTAGGATCAGTTTTAGGACCGGCGCCTTAGCGCAACTTGTGTATCGGAACCATCTCGTGCTTGTAATGTCAACGTTAACTCATACTTGTCACTAGACCACTCCTCGTGCCCTCAACGTTAACCTATCAAGTCGTATTCGCCTTACGGCCATAATCAGAGACGCAACTACACGAAGGACTCCATTTCCTTGCCTCTAGACCCTTCTCGTGCTTGCATTGTCGACGCACCGACTTATACTTATCTTTCGTGCCAAACTCTGGGACGTAACGACTCGGTCGTGCCATGAACTCGATTCGTGCATCGATAACTCTGAGGCAACGCCTCCTCGCTTAGTCTTGCCTATACTTGTGTTGTGACAACGCGGCCATGCCTCATATTTCGAGGTCGTGCCCAGCAACTCAACGTAACTTCACACAACATGCCCTATGGCCCTTTTTGACTTAACTCGCAACTTAACACTCGACGCCACATCCCGTGCCGAAGCACGTCGCCTTCGCTGTAGCCAAATCTTAGACTCAGACATTGTGTCTATTTAACTAATACATACTCAACTCAATCCAAAGGCACCCACGCGGATTGTCGCCCATGCCGACACAAAACTTACCATGTTAGTTGAATACAATTTATATTAAGTGTTTGTTATGGGATTGGCCTAACCAGCCGCCTTGGACGTAGCCTGGCAGTACGGGACCCTTTCAACGCAGGTAGCGAGCCCCGATGAAAGTCTCCGCCTTACCGATCGCCTAACCAGCGTTGCCTATTACCCAGCTCGGCTACAACCAGTTTCTTCTTAGGCCGAGTCGGTCCCGTGGCCCCGGGGTGCCGCTCGAAGAAACCACCCCTTGTCGACAAGTTGTCCAAGTTCATAAGGGTTAACATGGTGTATTTTAGAATACCGTTGGGGCTTATTATGTGATCAATTCATTTACTTGGTTGTTTTACTCTTTCCACTTTTTGTACTTCTTTTGCAGAGCCCCTAACCAGGGTTGCCTCGGCGACTACCCATCGCTTAGACTTAACATTCTTTGAACTCAGGGAACGGCTACTGCATAGCCTTCCAACTTAACTTGAATATAACGTGTTTTCATAAGTATCGACCGACCGTGGTTAACTTTCCACTCAACCAACCGTGGCTCATGCCTCTAAACCGACTCGTGTTCGACGCAACGCTGTCGCCCAAGTCATACTTCATATGACGGGCCTTGGGATCGTGGGACTATTTAACTTGACAACCGCGGAATGAGCGGGACAGCACTTAGAATGACTTAGGTCGACCGGCATAACTATGCCTAACTCACTCAAGCCTACAACATAACCCAAGGGACGAGCAAAGGCTATGCCAAGCCTTGCGGGACAGGACCGTGCATGCTTTAGCAAGCATTTGTGCGGGCGACGCCTATGACTTAGGCTAACTCTCAACTTTTGCACCGAAGACCAACTTTCCTTCTCCCAAGCCACGGGACGAAGGACCGAGTGTCATTTTCAAAACACGCCGTGCACCAACTCTAAGCCGACCGTGGGACGTTTTCCATGTTCTAACTCATTTTGACCCGTCGGGATTATTCCTTTAGCTATGTGGATGCGTAGCTTTTATTTATCAAGCCTAACTTGTGCAAGTTGAAAACACGATTTATTATGTGAAGGCAAAGATGAGGAGAGTTCACCGAAACTACCCCACCTGAGCGATGTCTCCGAGCAAGCCGTTGCAAGGCTAAGTCCGAACGCCGTCGGCGTTTCGATTCCTCCGATTGACTTTGCGGGACGGGGCACTACATCATACACCACTCAGAACAAGTCTCGTCCTCGAGACTTTCCTGAAGGCAAGCTATCCTACCATTTCTATGGCCAAGACTTAGTCGTACCTAGACACGGGACTATCGCAGTCGAGCGAGATACGCCTACGCGCTTCCTTGAGTCTGAGCCACGCTCGCACTATTATCAATCTTTTCTTTAACACGATTTCAAGATCTCGACACACTCCCATCTTTCAAGCCTTGCTTGAACTCGTCATATCACTTGGCTGGATCGTGCACGCATTCCAAGCGTCCCCAAAATACCTGCATTCAGCCAAGCCGTATGATAGAGAATTGTCATTCTCACACGAGTCGCATCGTGCACATACCCAGGCGTCCCTGAAATATATGCATGTCAGCCGAGTCTCGTGAGCAGGGTTTTCTATATTCGTGATTTCCATGCATGCCAATCCTCAAGATCAATTTTTCCGATTGCTAACACTTGCAACAGGGCGTCTCGCCTAACCGCTAGGCTATTTCTTTTCGAGGCTAAGTCAATGTCAGGATTGGAATCATAGTTCTCCAACAATAATGCCAACACTGACCCCAATTCTAGGGTCAAACCAAAGTCGGTAGTACGGGATTTTCTACCCAAGCTCGCGTCACTCAGATTTCTAAACATCAAGCACGATCACCTATTCGCCTCAGCGTATTCGTTGCGCGTATTCGAATCCATTCAAATCACCAATTCTAACCAATTCATGTATTCGATCACGAGGTCATCTAGCTCGACAATACGTTGTGCCCCAATCTCACGCGAGTCCGATTATCCACGGTGGTTCATGAATCACCATGCAACGCACCCGCAGAATAATCATTCTCATCGGGGCGTAACTCTTGTTTGAGTTTAGACTAACTCATTTTCGATACGCGGATTGGACCTACACAATCCTCAAGTTCGATTCTTCAAGCACACAAATCCATTCTCGAGTCACCTTCGCGTCAAACCACAAATCGAAGCACAAATTGTCGCACCGTGCAAGTTCGACCACTCCCGCTGTATGAATCACCATACCAGCGCTCACGCAGAGTGATCGCCCTAATCGGCCTGACGCATGTGCGAGGCTAGATTAGCACTCGCATAAGACAAGAACATCAACGTTGTGGTTGTCGACGAAGCAAATCCAAACATTCCAGTTTTCATCCAAGCCAAGTTCGATAGTTCGTTCGTCATTCGTTCACTTAGAAAATCCTCGAGCCAAGCCTATCCTTTCCTCGACACATTTTAATATCCCGATTATAGCATCCATCGAAACAATGACATTTGCACGATCGTCATTTGCCGAGTCAGAGTACCCCCGAGTTATCGCATATCGATCTTTGATACGCCTCAATACCATCGACGATATACGTAACCTGACGATCTTCCTTTGCAACCAATTTCGAGTCGTGCGACTAATGCTATTGTCCGAGTTGGATATTCCACAATTTTCTCGATATTCAAGATCAAGTTCGATCGCTATTCCTCAAGCTCGTTTCAAGATCGTTGTTCAAAAACTCAAGTCACATTTCAGTTGCATCAATCCGATATCGCACACACGATCCTCTAAGTTTTCTCGATCAAGACCATTCATCTTCATTCATCGTTCCGAATCGTTTTCTAACTCGCGTTGCTCATTCACAAGTTGTCCGAACGAGATGCTCGTTCGGGGCATTCGAAGTCACGACCAACTAAGCGTGACGCGTTCTAAGGCTTTGCGCGATCGCATCGCCTCGCCGACATACTCGTAATCCTCAATATTCGCTCGAACAATTTCCAAGACGAACCATACACCACTCAGATTCGAGCCACTTGACTAGTCGTCGACACTCATTCTTATTCTTCTCCGAACCTATCGCATACACCACTCGGATTCAAGCCATACGATCTAGTCCTCAATCACGTTCGCGTCATTCGCTAAGACATCATTCAGGTTCGTTCGACGAATCGCTAGCGTAGTCGCTCGCGTCGTATCGACGCACACACTAAGTCGTTCGCACTATTTCCTCGAAATCCAAATCAATCTTCCGTGTACGCCTAAGCGTTAGTCCGATAGCGTTCCTATCGATAGACACTCTAAGTATATCTTCGTCCTGACCGAACGATACTTGATATCGCTTGCAACTCGTTTGCACCAAGGGTCAAGGTGCGCGATGCGAAACACAACTTAGCCAAAAGGCCGTGTGCATAGCCATCCTGTGCGGACTATATCCCGAGTTTGCACGCTCAATTGCTAGGGTCGACGTTGGACTGATTAGGCACGCACGCGACTTGCTAAGGTCGACGTAGGACTATTCGGGCATACGTGCGACTTTGCGAACATTAGCACATGTTTTCTATCGAGTCAAGTTTGTAACGTTCGGCACAAAGGCCCTACCGATGCATTTGGCAACGGCCTACCGATGCGTTAGATTGAACGCTTGTACGAGCTTTCGAAAATATTTAGACTTATTGTATGGACATGCCGAGGGACATTTGAGAGAGAGCGCACCAACGATAACAACTTGCGGAAGCAACAGAGTTTTACGGAAACATCAAAGTTAAAGAATTCAATCGACGGTCCAAGGACGTAAAGCCGTGCTCTGATACCACTATGTCACGCCCCGCTCCCGTAGGAGCGATCGTCCTCGCTAAGGCGTGATGCCGCACGAGCCTAGATTGCGCTCGTGCAAGGCAATTCCATAACGGCCGATTACATCGGCGGCGACGGGATCGTCGCACAGAAGTCCAAAGCAGAAACATTGAATACATTGCAGCAGAATTTAAAGAAGAACACATGAACCCAAGTAACTCAAAAGAATCTCTTTATTGATATTGAATACAAGATTACATTGTGGGCGCAAGGCCAATTACAAGTCTCTCAGGCTCACTTTTCTCTCGATTACAATTCACTCTGCTCTCTCTCATCTCTCGATTACAAATGCTTGAATCCAGCGGAAGCTTCGGAAGGCGATGTCCATATATTATGTCCTGTATAAGTCTTCGGATCACGCGGCCGCACGCTTCGACTCGCCAAGGAACTCCGTGCCTCGACGCATCCAAGCGAGCTCCACACCACGAGCTTCTACCTGTGCCTGCACATAAACACTGTGTGGGTGTCAGTACCACTGTACTGGTGGAGTGAGCTCCTCGCCCACCCATACAAAACCTACACGTTTCATTTACTTTGTGCATCATAAACCCTTTTATGATTGTCTTTCTATTCTTGCCTTAGGATCAGTTTTAGGACCGGCGCCTTAGCGCAACTTGTGTATCGGAACCATCTCGTGCTTGTAATGTCAACGTTAACTCATACTTGTCACTAGACCACTCCTCGTGCCCTCAACGTTAACCTATCAAGTCGTATTCGCCTTACGGCCATAATCAGAGACGCAACTACACGAAGGACTCCATTTCCTTGCCTCTAGACCCTTCTCGTGCTTGCATTGTCGACGCACCGACTTATACTTATCTTTCGTGCCAAACTCTGGGACGTAACGACTCGGTCGTGCCATAAACTCGATTCGTGCATCGATAACTCTGAGGCAACGCCTCCTCGCTTAGTCTTGCCTATACTTGTGTTGTGACAACGCGGCCGTGCCTCATATTTCGAGGTCGTGCCCAGCAACTCAACGTAACTTCATACAACATGCCCTACGGCCCTTTTTGACTTAACTCGCAACTTAACACTCGACGCCACATCCCGTGCTGAAGCACGTCGCCTTCGCTGTAGCCAAATCTTAGGCTCAGACATTGTGTCTATTTAACTAATACATACTCAACTCAATCCAAAGGCACCCACGCGGATTGTCGCCCATGCCGACACAAAACTTACCATGTTAGTTGAATACAATTTATATTAAGTGTTTGTTATGGGATTGGCCTAACCAGCCGCCTTGGACGTAGCCTGGCAGTACGGGACCCTTTCAACGCAGGTAGCGAGCCCCGATGAAAGTCCCCGCCTTACCGATCGCCTAACCAGCGTTGCCTATTACCCAGCTCGGCTACAACCAGTTTCTTCCTAGGCCGAGTCGGTCCCGTGGCCCCGGGGTGCCGCTCGAAGAAACCACCCCTTGTCGACAAGTTGTCCAAGTTCATAAGGGTTAACATGGTGTATTTTAGAATACCGTTGGGGCTTATTATGTGATCAATTCATTTACTTGGTTGTTTTACTCTTTCCACTTTTTGTACTTCCTTTGCAGAGCCCCTAACCAGGGTTGCCTCGGCGACTACCCATCGCTTAGACTTAACATTCTTTGAACTCAGGGAACGGCTACTGCATAGCCTTCCAACTTAACTTGAATATAACGTGTTTCCATAAGTATCGACCGACCGTGGTTAACTTTCCACTCAACAAACCGTGGCTCATGCCTCTAAACCGACTCGTGTTCGACGCAACGCTGTCGCCCAAGTCATACTTCATATGACGGGCCTTGGGATCGTGGGACTATTTAACTTGACAACCGCGGAATGAGCGGGACAGCACTTAGAATGACTTAGGTCGACCGGCATAACTATGCCTAACTCACTCAAGCCTACAACATAACCCAAGGGACGAGCAAAGGCTATGCCAAGCCTTGCGGGACAGGACCGTGCATGCTTTAGCAAGCATTTGTGTGGGCGACGCCTATGACTTAGGCTAACTCTCAACTTTTGCACCGAAGACCAACTTTCCTTCTCCCAAGCCACGGGACGAAGGACCGAGTGTCATTTTCAAAACACGCCGTGCACCAACTCTAAGCCGACCGTGGGACATTTTCCATGTTCTAACTCATTTTGACCCGTCGGGATTATTCCCTTAGCTATGTGGATGCGTAGCTTTTATTTATCAAGCCTAACTTGTGCAAGTTGAAAACACGATTTATTATGTGAAGGCAAAGATGAGGAGAGTTCACCGAAACTACCCCACCTGAGCGATGTCTCCGAGCAAGCCGTTGCAAGGCTAAGTCCGAACGCCGTCGGCGTTTCGATTCCTCCGATTAACTTTGCGGGACGGGGCACTACACTATGGCATGAACATGAGGGAATCAACTCTAACTTTGGATTGACTTGTCCTCAGCCTGTTGAGGGACTGGATATGAATTCCCTAGTTAGTGTTGGTATTTCTGAACTTGAAGGATCAGTTATAGGTATGGACTGAGTACTGTTTGGTATTGAACTAATATCTGTAGCATGTTAGGACTGGATTGTGTACCAGTCCTGCATAACCTGAGAAAGGATGTCCAGTAGAAGTTTAGCCTTACTAGGATGTTGTTAAACCTTATTTAAGGATCATTAAGTATAATCTGGAAGAGGATAGCAAGGTTTAGTCATGAGGTAATAACTGGTATTCCACATTAGGATTAATACTCACTGAGACCAAGTTAAGAATTTTATAGCCATAGGAGATAGCATGCTAATAGAGTGTTGATGATAGTTTTATACAGTGTTGTTTGTAGCATTCAAGATTACTTGTATTGTCCTATCAATATTTTCTTTAAGATGTACTAGTAAGGTGATCTCTATAGAGACCATAAACTGGGATGTTAGGGTTAGGGATGTAGGCTGAACTTGTGTTTTTTTCCTTTTTACTGTCTGAACTGGAACCTAGAAGCAGGACTGAAATATCAGTTGTGTTGATATTGGTACAGTGAACCAATTGCTTTGATCCAGTGGTTTGGGATGAGTCATCCATGACTCTCTGAGTATTAACTAGGATTTTAGAAACCTCTACTTTTGTTTAAATATTTCTTTTGAATACTAGTCTCGTAGCAAAATCATATTACTCTTCAAGTATATAAAGTACTTATTATTGTTTAAGGTTCTTGCTAGTTAGAATATAGTTATATTATTGATACTCTATAGGAAACCCTATAAACTAAGGTTTATTAGAAATTAATCATGATTAGAATCTTTTGATAAAACAATTAGAATTAGTTGTGTATTAACCAACTTGTACACATCATCATCTATTACAGGAGGATATCTAGCCTTTTGCCTACTTGTACTTTCCTGGAGCCAGGCAAGTACACTCTACGGTTTTGTACTTTACATTATCTTTCCTGTACTTCCTTGAGTGACACAATTGCAATACGTCATGTACTTTCTGGTGCTCTTGTTCTCTTGTGCTTATTACTTGTATCTGGGGAGGGGAAATATACTATCTATGTGACCAATCCCAAGTAACAACTCAGGTGTGTTTTAGCTTAGACCCCGCATCGTGCACGCGGGTCCTAAGTCACCATTCATGTTCTTTCAGGTGCTTTCAGGTGCTTTCAGGTGCTTACCCTAGCCGGTCACATATTTAGTTATATTTCAAATGCATTACACACATGTTCAGGAGATTTCCTTGTACTTATTTCCTGTGATATCATGTTCTTTCAGGTGCTTACATATCATGTTCATTCATGCTCTTACATTCATGTTCTTTCATGTACTTTGCCCTGTTCTTCATGTACTTATTCACCTGTATTTTCCTGTACTTTCCATGTTTCCTTGTACTTCATTTCATGATGTCTTGTTCATTATCTAGAATTGTACTTGCTCCGCTCCTGACTGGATATGTTATGATAGGTGAGATGGAGGCTTTGTGTGACACCTACTATGGACAGGATACTGCCTTCCCCACTGAGCCAGCTGGAGCTGCTTGTGACCTAGAGGCTGCAGAGGCCTAGTTTCATTTAGTTTTCTATTTATCTTTCCATGTATTGAGACTAGCAGACTTTTATAGTTGAATTGTAATAAATTCAGATATTGTATCTCTTTTCTGGTTGGGACACATTATATAGTTGCTGTGATTCTATACTTTCATGTTTATCTGGTTAGTTTCCCTAGCTTGGTACAGCTTACTTCATTGTGTCTAACAATGAAGGCTGGGCGTGTCCGACTCGTGTCCGATTATTCGGGAGCGGGTCGTGACATCCATGAAGACGGTACACTTCGACATGGTAAGCGTCTTTGTGTACCCAGTGGAGATATCCGACAGAAGATCATGACGGAGGCTCACAGTTCGCAGTATTCCATTCATTCCGGCGGTACAAAAATGTACCGTGATATTCGTCAGCACTTTTGGTGGAATGGCATGAAGAGGGAGATAGCCCGGTTTGTCTCTCGTTGTTTAGTATGCCAACAAGTTAAGGCTGAACATCAGAGACCAGCTGGACTACTTCAACCATTGCCAATTCCCGAGTGGAAGTGGGAGCATATAACCATGGATTTTGTGACGGGATTGCCCAGATCCCCGACTGGCAGAGACGCTATTTGGGTTGTCATAGACAGACTCACGAAGGTGGCTCACTTTCTCCCGTTCAGAGTTGGTCAGTCGACGGCTCAGCTAGCGGAGATGTATCTCCGGCAGATTGTCAGATTGCACGGTGTACCAGTCAGTATCATTTCAGACAGAGATTCAAGATTTACGTCACAATTTTGGCGTAGCTTGCAAGAAAGTTTGGGAACTCACCTCCAGTTCAGTTCAGCTTATCACCCGCAGATAGATGGCCAGTCGGAACGTACGATCCAGACTCTTGAAGATATGTTGCGGTCATGTACACTCGACTTCGGTGGTTCGTGGGAAGATCACGTGCACCTGGTGGAGTTCTCATACAACAACAGTTTCCAGGCCAGTATCCAGATAGCACCGTTCGAGGCACTGTATGGTAGGAAGTGTCGATCCCCGCTAGCCTGGGATGACGTCGGAGAGAGGTAGATGCTTGGTCCGGAAATGATTGCTCAGACGGTTGAAGTGGTCAGAAGAGTCAGAGATCATCTTCGAGTTGCCCAAGATCGCCAGCGTCATTGGGCCGATTCTCATCGGTGCCCTCTTGAGTTTTCTGTCGGCGACCATGTATTCCTAAGGATTTCGCCTAACCGTGGCGTCATTCGTTTTGGCGTGCGGGGAAAGCTTAGTCCTAGGTATATAGGGCCGTTCGATATTCTGGAGCGAGTAGGAGATGTATCCTATCGTCTCGCTCTTCCACCGTCGCTACGTGAGGTGCATGACGTATTCCATGTATCCCAACTGCGACGGTATATCCCGGACCCGAGCCACATCCTGGATCATTCAGAATTGGTTGTTGGTACCAACCTTTCGTATGAGGAGAGGCCCGTGTCTATATTGGACCGAAGAGAGAAGACACTCAAGAACAAGACTATCAAGTTAGTCCGAGTTGCTTGGGGTCATCACTCTTTGGGTGAGTTGACGTGGGAGCGTGAGGATGATATCCGATCGCGATATCCCGACCTGTTTGACTCGTAAGGTATAATATTTTCCTTATGCCTTATGCTTTCAATTCCTTGCTTGAATAAATGACTGCATGATAGACTGCTTGTTATAGCTTACGATTAGTATAGCCTGTCCTTGCAATTCTAGCCTCTTGATTAAATTCCGAGGACAAAATTCTTCTAAGGTGGGTAGAGTTGTAATGCCTATAGTTCGTATTATGTATCTTGGTATACGTGTACGTATTCTTGACTAGTATTGCGTATTTTCCTGCATGGTTATTTTGGCGTGTCATTGGATATGGCATAGCTTGGTTCGGCTTAGCTTGGTTTGGTTTGCTTTTGGGTTCATCATGAACCAAAAGAAAAATCCCCCACCTACCACCACCACCCTCATTTATATTTCCACCTAACTCTCTCTCTCTTCATTTATTCTTCTCCTTCACTTCTTCTTCTACTCTTCCACCTACCAGGAAAGAGAGCTAGGCAAGTGCAAACTTGCTTTATGATGGATCTCATGTTTTATTGTTCCATTCTCTTCCTTACTTGATTCTAAGCCTCTTTAGAACTTGGCATTTTTGGATTTGATGAATGGATTCTTGTAGATCTAAGTTTATAACTTTTCGGTTTTTCTTGGTTTTGATCTCTAAAAACTTGATATTTCTAAAAACTAGTGGTTCCATGTTGTAGAGAATTCAATTTCATGCAGTTTTGACTTTTGTTTCGCTTGATTTCGACTTCGGATGAATAAGTTATGGCCATTACAAGTTTTCAGAACTTTCATGGCTGAACTTGCTGTTTGGGGACGATGAACCCCATGCGCCGGGAACCCCATGCGCCTGGGAGGCCATGCGCCGGGAGGCCATGCGTCGTAAAATCTAGGCAACGTATCCCTTAACTCCGAGCGTGTCATGCGCGTAGGTTCCCTACGCGCATGTACTGAAGACGCAACGTGAGTTCTCATGCGCCAATTTGTGCAGAAATCCCATGCGCCGATTTGTACAGGAATCCTATGCGCCGATTGGTGCAGGAATCCCATGTGCCGATTTGTGCAGGAATCCCATGCGCCGATTGTGCAGGAATCCCATGCGTCGATTTGTGCAAGAATCCCATGCGCCGATTGCGCAGGAATCCCATGCGCCGATTTGTGCAGGAATCCCATGCGTCGATTTGTGCCGGAATCCCATGCGCCGATTTGTGCAGGAATCCTATACGCCGATTTGTGCAGGAATCCCATGCGCCGAAATTGCTCTATTTTACTATTTTTGCCTATTTAAGTTGTTTTGTAGTTAGAATCTTGAAAAACTTAAAACATGAAAGTTGTAGATCTTTTTCTTGGCTTCAAGAATATGTCACTAGTTATTTTATGCAAGTTTTTCTTATTTATGATAAGGTAAGAATAGAACACGATAGTGGCCCGCTGTGGCGCACTCTTGACAAGTAAATTGACATGATATATCTCGACATGCTGTTATGACAGTAGCCTGACATGACAAGTATGAAGGACCTGGACACCGTGGACGATTGTGTTTATACAAATAAACCAGTACTGTCTTGCATCATGTCTAGGATGGAGATCCCTGAGTACCACGGTCAGGGGTAACTACTGAAATTGACTAAGGTTAATTAACTAGAATGATTCAGTAGTCATGAAGAGATTCCCAGCTACAGGCAATCCCGTTATCTGGGCGCATTCAGTAGACTTGTAGCCTACCGACGAGTAGGGCACATTTCCAGCACACAGTCACGTGTTGCATTCTTCATAAACGTTCGACCTGGATAACCGGATGGTCTGCAGGGCTTGTGGCTGTTGGGATAATCTCATTACATTTTGCTAGTAACTAGGCCTATGTTAACCCTAGTTAGTTAAAAGTATCAAGCCGTACTCTTGATTGGCCGTGATTGATTGGATGAAATTTATTCCAGCTTAGTCTTATCCTGATCCTGTACAAGATTGTAACATGACATGATTTCTTGTATCGATAAACGATGGGATACCAAGTTCTGTTCAGATGAAGGGTTACAACCCCGGTCCTTGTTTGGTTTAAGGGTTGTAACTTGGCTATCTGAATAGTTCCATGGTTATCTTATCATATATCGTCCTGCTTATTGTGCTTGCCTTAACAATAACGATCGGGGGTCCAGTTCTGTTCAGGCGAAGGGTTACAACCCCGGTCCTTGTTTGGTTTAAGGGCTGTAACCTGGCTCCCGGAGCAGTTCTGTGTCCTCTCTTCGTTTATTGTCTTATTTGCAACCTCTGTCATGCTCGTCATGTTTTACCTTACTTCAATACCGTGATTATTTATACTGGCCTTAACAATAAAGATCAGGGGTCCAGTTCTGTTCAGGCGAAGGGTTACAACCCCGGTCCTTGTTTGGTTTAAGGGTTGTAACCTGGCTCCCGGAGCAGTTCTGTGTCCTCTCTTTGTTTATTGTCTTGTTACCTTATCAATAGTAATTGAGGCGGGTTTCTATTCAGGCGAAGGATTGCAACCCCGGTCCTTGTTTGGTTTAAGGGTTGCAGTCTGGCTACTTGAATGGTTTCTTCGTGCTCAATATATTATTGTTATCTCAGTTATTATCAGTATCTTTTAATTACCTTTACTATTATTTGTGATATGCTGGTTTTAGTTCCTAAGTGAAGCCTTCTTTGTGGCACTTGCTCTTTCTGGGGTCTGACCCAGCTGGTTTTGTATGGCCAGATATCGGAGTAGCACCAGAGGATCTACCTGTCTTCCAGCCCGATGGTGACCACCAGGCGTAACCAGGGCAACGAGTGGGTTTCTTTTGTCCTCCCACTTTATTTATAAAATTATTCTTTTGAGGCGTTTAGCCGGCGAGCACGTGTTAGCTCGTATTGCACCTTTATTTACTGTCTGTCTACGGGCTGTAACATGATTGACAAATCCTAGGGTTAATCATGTATTAACTAAAACTCTTGCTAGTCCTGACATTTTGTACGACTAGCTTCATGATCATCCAATATGTAATGTATGGGATGCCTTACTATTGTATATTGATGCTCTAATATCTTGTGACTGTTACTACTTGCTTATGATTGAGACAATAGGCTTGTTCTTGACCATAGGAGACTGATGGATTGTAGTTAAACCCTCATATATCTAGACAGCCATGACCGTATAGTGACGTAGATTCCATTTCATTATACGTAGCTGGCTATGTCTGCCCCCGCTCTCCAGTATTCTGGATCTGGGGCGTGACAGTCGCACAGAGTGTCCCCATTGCAGCGGAAAGTAAATGAACACAAGTAGAAGCGAATTCGAACTCTTTATTGATATTCAAGAAGTTTACAAGCGACGCTAGGCCGATATTACAAGTCGCTCAAGCTCTCTCTCTCTGAAACATAAAAGGCGTGCCAAGTGGCTTACAACATAGAATGATTCATGGCGATGTTCCGATACATTATGTCCTGTATAGGGTGCTTCAGCTTCTTGCAACGTCCCAAGGCCCCGGAGTTGGCTCCGCGCCTTAACACGTTCGATGGAAGCTCCGCACCCGTCGGCGTCTTCTTCATCCTGCAAGCAGACTGTGGGGTTATCAGTACATTGTTATGCACTGGTGGGGAGGCTAGCTCGCCCACACTGCTATCATTTCCAAACACGTTCCATTTACTTTTGTGCATCTCTATCATTCATTGTCTTTCTAATCTTGCCTTAGTAGCAATTTTATGGCATATGTCATAACCTATCCCGTGTTGCCAAAATTCAAGTATCACATGAAAATACATGCACGACTTACCCATATTTACCGTCCGGCCTTCCCTGTCCAAAGTAAACCAGGTTAGTCAAACAATTCATGTGTAATAACATAACGTAATTCTTGGAAATATTCAATATCAAGGGCGTGTCCCTGCCTCAGTTTCTAGCGCGTCGTAGGTGTATTCTCTAACTCATTGTACGAAGTATTCATTATCATTTGGTGTAATACATTTCGAGCCGTTCAGTAGGCGATTGTTCATTTAACTTAGACTACTTTGATTTCAATGCAAGGACTTGCACGTGGATAGCCACCAGCAAAGTCCACTTAATCTATATGCACCGGTCGCTAGCATGACAAGCCATTTTGGATATTTTCCCTTGGTATTTCTTAACTTAGCGTAGGGTGATGGCTGGTACACCCCGTTAAGTCTCTTGAATATATCCTGCACTTACGTCTCCTGGTGCCCAAGCCCGCACCCAAGCAGCCCGTAAGCCCCGTTTTGATTCCGCCTAGGCCGGCCACGGTATACCCCTCACAACGCTTGTGCCGCAGAATCCTTCCACTACACGGCCACGGTATACCCCTCCATCGCCCGTGCCATTTGTCCACGACCATTTCGTATTATCTTGTTATTTTAACTTAACGGATATCTCCGAGCCGTAGGCTAACCCTTAGCCATAATGCGTTATCGACCAGGTTGGCGTCCGTGCAGCACGTATAGCGAGCCCCGTTGCACGTGTCTGTCACACCTGTCGCTAACCATTCTTTCCTTTCTTATCTTTCATGTATTCTTTCTTTTCTTTCTTTCTTTCACTTTTTCGTTCGTTCATCAATTCATTCACGTATTCATTTATTCATTCATTCGTTGATTCATTCATTCAAGCATTACGCAACTTCCAGTACGGGAGCCGCCTTGGCGGCCCATCGGTCCCATAGTCTTTCAATGTTGCTAAACTCTACTCGGAACGACTATGTTGATAGTCTTTCCGTTTCATTGTTGTAAACCATTCATTGTTTCTATTATTTGAACGCATAAGGGACTTGAACGTAAGTTTGTGCCGTAGCACAAGCGTGGGGCGCGGTGCGAGAGTTTCGATGTTCGCCGAGTTCTTTTTCATGTTCTAAACAAGCCTGCAAGATGGGATTATTCCCTTAGCTAGGTGCGTTGAGTCATTTATTAGCATGCACGGTGTTATCGCCTAGCTATTCTAGCAATAGTGTCTGTATTGTTATGTGTCTAGGCTAAGCAAAGACGGGTTCATCGGAGCCACCCACCTTAGCGATGTTCGCATCGGCCGAGCGATACTCCGAGCGCGCCTTTGAAAGTCTAAGTCTGGATTCATCTTGACGGGCCAATGTAAGCCTTGCATCGATTCTTCTTCAGGTCGATGCCAACTCTTCGGGTCGACGGCTCGTTCGAGTCGTTGCACTTGCCGTTTGAATCGGCGTTCCGCAAGGGCGGAGTGGGTCATTACATAATACACCACTCAAAATAAGTCTCATCCTCGAGACTTTCTGAGTGCAGGTCATCCTACCATTCTTTAACTCGTGTCGTCGTGTTTCCTAGACAATCCCTATCGAATGGCTTTACCACTCGATGGCACCGAACTATACTCGATACCTTTTCAAGTCCCGTGTTTGTATACGTTTTGGTCAATTTTTATTGAATAAATTTTCATTCATTTAGAGTTGATGGTACTTATTCAATTTCGTGTTTCATCGATTCGGTTGCTATTTCGACGTGTCATGGGACTGGAATGTTCGCACGAGGCACGTTGAAATTCGTCAAATGCGGGGGTCGTAGGCTGAGGCAAACTCACTTTCGTTTATCTCGGTCATCAAGATGGATCGATTCGCTTTTCAAGCGTTCTTGTCCACGAAATCAGTATGATTCCTTCTTAGTGGGGTCGGCCAAGTCTAAGTAATTTTCGTCCGGTTCAAGACTAAGTATTGTACTATCGTCGAGCATATCTTCCTATTAATGGTCTCAATTCGTTATACCAACTTTTACTTTCACGATATCGATTCCATATCATTCGCTTGTTTAGGGCCAAATCTTGGTGTCGTTCACGCACACTCCGCTCACACGTTTCTTGATTTCGAGCCACGCTCGTACTAGTATCATTCCTTTCTTTTAACACGATCTCAATCTCTGATACTTTCCATTCCTCAAGTCTCGTTTGGAATTCAACGTGTCACTTGGTTGGATCGTGCACGCATTCCAGGCGTCCCCAAAATATATGCATTCACCAAACCGCGTGATAGAGAATTCGTCATTTTCACTCGAGTCGCATCGTACACATACTCCGGCGTCCCTGAAATATATGCATGTCAGCCGAATCTCGTGAGCAGGGTTTCCTATATTCGTGATTCATGCTATCCATCCATGCCAATCCTCAAGATCAATCTTTCGATTGCTAACACTTGAAACAGGGGCGTCTCGCCTAACCGCTAGGCCATTTCTTAAGGCTAAGTCAATGTCAGGATTGGAATCATAGTTCCCCAACAATAATGCCAATACTGACCCCAATCCTAGGGTCAAACCAAAGTCGGTAGTACGGGAGTTTTCTACCCAAGCTCGCGTCACTCAGATTTCTAAACATCGAGCACGATCACCTATTCGTATCAATGTATTCGTTGCGCATATTCGAATCCATTCAAATCACCCAATCGACATACTTCACATATCCATTCTAACCAATTCATGTATTCGATCACGAGGTCATCCAGCTCGATAATACATTGCATCCCAATCTCATGCGAGTCCGATTATACACGGTGGTTCATGAATCACCATGCAACGCTCCCGTGGAATAATCATTCTCATTGGGGCGTAACTCTTGTTTGAGTTTAGACTAACTCATTCTCGATACGCGGATTGGACCTACTCAATCCTCAAGTCTAATCATCAAGCACACCAAGTCATTCTCAAGTTTACCTTCGCGTCAAACCATAAGCCGAAGCAATCAAATTGCCACACCATCCAAGTTCAATAACTCCCGCTGTATGAATCACCATATCAGCACTCACGCAGAGTGATCGTCCTAATCCGGCGCGACGCATGTGCGAGGCTGGAGTTGCGCTCGCATAAGACAAGAACGTCAACTTTGTGGTTGTCAACGAAGCAAAGCCAAGCATTCTCATTTTCATCAAAGCCAAATCAATTTGACAGTCTGACCGTCATGCGTTCCACTAGAAAATCCTCAAGCCAAGTCTATCTTTTCTTCGACACATTTTTAACATCCCAAGTATATCATCCAACGGAACAATGACATTTGCACGATCGTCATTCGCCGAGTCAGAGTACCCCCGAGTTATCGCATATCGATCTTTGATACGTCTCAATACCATTGACGATATGCGTAACCTGACGATCTTCCTTTGCAACCGATTTCGAGTCGTACGTTGATGCTGTTGTCCGAGTTGGATATTCCATAATTTCATTTAATATTCAAGATCAAGTTCAACTGCTATTCCTCAAGCTAGTTTCAAGATCGTTGCTCAAACTCAAGTCACAATTCATTTGAATCAATCCGAAATCGTACGCGCGATCCTCTAAGTTTCCTCGATCAAGACCATTCATTTTCATTCATCGTTTCGAACCATTTTCTAACTCGCGTTGCCCATTGACAAGTTGTCCGAACGATATCTCGTTCGGGACACACGAAGTCACGATCAACTAAGCGTGACGCGTTCTAAGGCTCTGCACGATCGCATCGCCTCGTCGACATACTCGTTCTATCCGTAAATCCTTCAGTCTCGCTCGAACAATTTCTATAACGTCCATACACCACTCAGGGTTCGAGCCACTCGACTAGTCGTTGACACTCATTCTTATTCTTCTCCGAACCTATCACATACACCACTCGGATTCAAGCCATACGATCTAGTCCTCAATCACATTTGCGTCAATGCGCTAAGACATCCTTCAGATTCGTTCGACGAATCTCTAGCGTAATCGTTCACGTTGCCTCGACGTACTAAGTCGTTCGTACTAATCCTCAAAATCTAAGCCAATCTTTCGGGTACGCCTAAGCATTAACTTGATAGTGTTCCTATCGATAGACACTCAAAGTGTATCTCCGTTCTCGATCGAGCGATACTTGATATCGCTCGCAACCCGATTGCACCTAAAAGTCGAGGTGCGCAACACGCGGACTAGGTTGTGCCGCATAACCATCTCGTGCGGACTATATTCCGAGTTTGCACACTCAATTGCTAGGGTCATCGTAGGACTAGTTAGGCATGCACGCAACATGTTAACTTTAGAACGCGTTTTCATTCAAGACAAGTTGATACCGTTCGGCACAAAGGCCTACCGATGCATTCGGTGATAGCCTACCAATGCGTTCGATTGAATGCCTGAACGAGCTTTTGAAAATATTAGACTTATTGTATGGAACATCCCAAGGCACAATGAGAGAGAGCGTACACTTCTTTTTCCAACGACGAGCTTTCAAAACTGAAAAATCGACGTGAAGTCCAAGGACGTAAAGCCGTGCTCTGATACCAATCTGTCACGCTCCGCTCCCGTAGGAGCGATCGTCCTCGCTAAGGCGTGATGCCGCACGGGCCTAGGTCGCGCCCGTGCAAGGCCAAGTCCAGAAACGGCCGATTTGAGCTAGGCCACAGAGTCGCACAGAGTATCCCCATTGCAGCGGAAAGTAAATGAACACAAGTAGAAAGCGAATTCGAACTCTTTATTGATATTCAAGAAGTTTACAAGCGGCGCTAGGCCGATATTACAAGTCGCTCAAGCTCTCTCTCTCTCTGAAACATAAAAGGCGTGCCAAGTGGCTTACAACATGGAATGATTCATGGCGATGTTCCGATACATTATGTCCTGTATAGGGTGCTTCAGCTTCTTGCAACGTCCCAAGGCCCCGGAGTTGGCTCTGCGCCTTAACACGTTCGATGGAAGCTCCGCACCCGCCGGCGTCTCCTGCATCCTGCAAGCAGACTGTGGGGTTATCAGTACATTGTTATGCACTGGTGGGGAGGCTAGCTCGCCCACAATGCTATCATTACCAAACACGTTCCATTTACTTTTGTGCATCTCTATCATTCATTGTCTTTCTAATCTTGCCTTAGGATCAATTTCATGGCATATGTCATAACCTATCCCGTGTTACCAAAATTCAAGTGTCGCATGAAAATACATGCACGACTTACCCATACTTACCGTCCGGCCTTCCCTGTCCAAAGTAAACCAGGTTAGTCAAACAATTCATGTGTAATAACATAACGTGGTTCTTGGAAACATTCAATATCAAGGGCGTGTCCCTGCCCCAGTTTCTAGCGCGTCGTAGGCGTATTCTCTAACTCATTGTATGAAGTATTCATTATCATTTGGTGTGATACATTTCGAGCCGTTCAGTAGGCGATTGTTCATTTAACTTAGACTACTTTGATTTCAATGCAAGGACTTGCACGTGGATAGCCACCAGCAAAGTCCATTTAATCTATATGCACCAGTCGCTGGCATGACAAGCCATTTTGGATATTTTCCCTTGGTATTTCTCAACTTAGCGTAGGGTGATGGCTGATACACCCCGTTAAGTCTCTTGAATATACCCTGCACTTACGTCTCCTGGTGCCCAAGCCCGCACCCAAGCAGCCCGTAAGCCTCGTTTTGATTCCGCCTAGGCCGGCCACGGTATACCCCTCACAACGCCCATGCCGCAGAATCCTTCCACTACACGGCCACGGTATACCCCTCCATCGCCCGTGCCGTTTGTCCACGACCATTTCGTATTATCTTGTTATTTTAACTTAACGGCTATTTTCGAGCCGTAGGCTAACCCTTAGCCATAATGCATTATCGACCAGGTTGGCGTCCGTGCAGCGCGGGTAGCGAGCCCCGTTGCACGTGTCCGTCACACCTGTCGCTAACCATTCTTTCCTTTCTTATCTTTCATGTATTTTTTCTTTTCTTTCTTTCTTTCACTTGTTCGTTCGTTCATCAATTCATTCACGTATTCATTCATTCATTCGTTGATTCATTCATTCAAGCATTACCAAACTTCCAGTACGGGAGCCGCCTTGGCGACCCATCGGTCCCATAGTCTTTTAATGTTGCTAAAATCTACTCGGAATGACTATGTTGATAGTCTTCCCGTTTCATTGTTGTAAACCATTCATTGTTTCTATTGTTTGAACGCATAAGGGACTTGAACGTAAGTTTGTGCCATAGCACAAGCGTGGGGCACGGTGCGAGAGTTTCGATGTTCGCCGAGTTCTTTTCCATGTTCTAAACAAGCCTGCAAGATGGGATTATTCCCTTAGCTAGGTGCGTTGAGTCATTTATTAGCATGCACGGTGTTATCGCCTAGCTATTCTAGCAATAGTGTCCGTATTATTATGTGTCTAGGCTAAGCAAAGACGGGTTCATCGGAGGCACCCACCTTAGCGATGTTCGCATCGGTCGAGCGATACTCCGAGCGCGCCTTTGAAAGTCTAAGTCTGGATTCATCTTGACGGGCCAATGTAAGCCTTGCATCGATTCTTCTTCAGGTCGATGCCAACTCTTCGGGTCGACGGCTCATTCGAGTCGTTGCACTTGCCGTTTGAATCGGCGTTCCGCTAGGGCGGAGCGGGTCATTACGCATTGTGTGCCAGCGTATTATTCGGCCTTTTTACACTCACGTCTTAACGTGCCTGCGTAGTGCCCCTTTTACGCACACGCAATTGCGTGCTAGCGTATTCGAACTCTACGTCGGGACCCTCCCGCTCGCGTAGAGTCGTACTCGCGTAGACTTTGGCTCGAGTAGACTCCCGCATGCGTAGAGTTTCGCTCGGTTGTTTGCGCGCATAGAATTCTACTCGCGTAAAATTCTTACTCGCGTGTAATTTCACTTGCATATAACCCGGCTAAGCGTAGAACCCCACCCACGTGCATCTTCACTCGCGTAGAGCTATCTCTTCATTGCTCTTGCTAGCGTAGAGCCGCTTTACGCTTGAGGCCCTCGGCCTAGTGTAGAGGCTCACTCGCGTAGAGCCTTGAGCCCTTGTGTACCCGATTGTCTTTTATGCCTTACACTATTTATGAATTGGCAAGCACGGACTGAGTGATATGACCGGATTAATAATGATGCATGACATGACATGGCATGACATAGCATGACATAACAAGATATGACAAGTACGCACCATGGTAACTATTGAAAGCTATTACGACGGCTTGCATGACATGACTATAATAAATGACTTGGATACCGTGGATGATTGTGTTTATACAAATAAACCAGTATTGTCGTGCATCATGTCCAAGACGGCGACCCCTGAGTACCACGGTCAGGAATATCTACTGAAATTAACTAAGGCTAATAACTAGAAAATCCAGTAGTCATGGAGAGATTTTTCAGCTACAGGCAATACCGTTATCTGGGCGCCCCATCATGGGATTTGTAGCCTACCGTCAAGTAGGGCACATTTCCAGCACACTGTCATGTGTTGCCCACCAAGCTACTTAAGGGTACATGTGTTCTTGGACAATGTACCCACATGAATTCAACCCCTAATTGCGTCCGAATAGCCTGGATGGTCTGCAGGGCTTGTGGCTGTGGGAATAATCTCATTGCATCTTGCTAGTAACTAGGCCTGTGATAACCCTAGTTAGTTAAAGTATCAAGCCGTACTCCTTGCTTGGTCGTGATTGATTGGATGGAGTCTAGCCCAGCTTTGTCTCGTCCTGATCCTGTACAAGATTATGACATAACATGATTACTTATGCTTGCCTTAACAATAATGATCAGGGGACCAGTCCTGTTCAGGCGAAGGGTTAGAACCCTTGTCCTTGTTTGGTTTAAGGGTTGTAACCTGGCTCCCGGAGCATTTCTATGTCCTCTCTTCATTTATTGTCTCATTGCACCCCATGTCATGCTCGTCAAGTTTTACCTTACTTCAATAGCACGATTACTTATGCTTGCCTCAACAATAAAGATCAGGGGCAAGGTTCTGTTCAGGTGAAGGGTTACAACCCCGGTCCTTGTTTGGTTTAAGGGTTGTAACCTGGCTCCCGGAGCAGTTCTTTATCATCTCTTCGTTTATTGTCTTATTTCACCCTATGTCAAGCTCATCATGTTTTACCTTCACCAATAGTATTTGAGACGAATTTCTATTCAGGTGAAGGGTTACAACCTCGGTCCTTATTTGGTTTAAGGGTTGTGACCTGACTACTTGAATGGTTTCCTCGTACTCAATTCACTGTTGTTGTCCCTGTTATTATCAGTTTCTTTTATAATTACCTTCAATATTCATTTATTATATGCTGGTTTTAGTTCCTAAGTGAAGCCTCCTTTGTGGCACTTGCTCTTTCTGGGGTCTGACCCAGCTGATTTTGTATGGCCAGATATCGGAGCAGCTCCAGAGGATCTACCTATATTTCAGCCAGATGGTGACCACTAGGCGTAACCCTGGCAACGAGTGGATTTATTTTTGGCTCTCCCACTCTATTGTAAAATTATTCTTTTGAGACATTTAGCCTACGAGCACGTGTTTAGCTCGATTGCACCTTTATTTACTGTCTACCTATGGGCTGTAACATGATTGACAAATCCTAGGGTTGATCATGTATGACTGAAACTCTTGCTAGTCTTGACATTTTGTACGACTAGCTTCATGATCATCCAAGTATGTAATGTATGGGACGCCTTATTATTGTATATTTGGTATTCTGACATCTTGTAAACTGTTATTGCTTGCTTGAGATTGAGACAATAGGCTTGTTCATGACCATAGTAGACTGATGGCTTGTAGTTAAACCCTCATGTATCTAGACAGTCGTGACCGTATAGCGAGGTGGGTTGCACTTCAATATACGTAGCTGGCTATGTACGCCCCCGCTCTCCAGTATTCTGGTTATGGGACGTTACAATGGAGTTGATAATTTAGTCCCACATCGAGTTAGAAGTGAGATCATGAGATGTAGGTAATTGGAATTTGTTCAGGCCTTACATGGTAATTTTCTTTCAAGACATATGAGCTCAGTCCAATATCGCACCTCATAGACCAACTCTGGTTTGGGTCACACTGTGTTTCCAATAAGTGAGCATCAGAGTCTATGGTTACGGGACTGCTTTGGACGGGGCTAATTTGTTCGAGATAGATGCGTATAATCAGTTTATATGGGCTCTCTTCTTAAGGAGGAGTTAGGAACATCCTCCATAAGGTGGTCTGGGTGTCAAAAAATTCGCAGGCGAAAATCGAATTCTAATGCTGGAGGTAGCTACACGGATTGACTTCAATGGTGGGTATGTTGGATCTTCTAGGTGCTCGGCTGGTAGGAACGAGCAAATATAGCAGGGGTGCTAAAGTTGTACGGCTGACGGGTACGAGTAAAGGTAACAGGGTGCTAAGGTTGTTCGGGGTTGTTCGGCTGACAAAAATGAACAAAGGAAGCATGAGTGCTGAGGTTGTTCGACCAGTGAAAACGAGCTAAGGTGGAGATTGTTTGATCGTATCTTGTTTCCGATTAACCCCTTAAAAGGGGTGACAATGGAGTTGGTAATTTAGTCCCACATCGAGTAAGAAGTGAGATCATGAGATGTAAATAATTGAAATTGGTTCAGGCCTTACATAAAAAATTTCTTTTAAGACATATGGGCTCAATCTAATATCGCAAATCATGAGCCAACTCCATTTTGGGTCGCATCGCGTTCCAATAAGTGGACAACAAAGCCTATTGTTACATGACTGAACGTTCATGCGTATAATCGGTTTATACGGGCTCTCTTCTCAAGGTGGAGTTAGGAACATCCTTCGTAAGGTGGTCTGGATGCTGGCGGGAACGAGAAAATATAGTAGGGATGCTAAGGTTGTTCAGCTCACGAGAACGAGCAAAGGTAACAGAGGTGCTAAGAATGTTCGGCTGACAAAAACAAACAAAGGTAGCAGGAGTGCTAAAGTTATTCGACCAGTAAAAATGAACTAAGGTGAAGATTGTTGGATTGTATCTCGTTTCTGGTTGAGCCCTCATAAGAAGTGGCATCAGAGTTGATAATTTAGTCCCACATCGAGTACGAAGTGGATCATGAGGTGTAGATAATTGGAATTGGTTAGGTACATGAATTAAGACATATGTGCTCAATCCAATATTGTACCTCATGGGCCAACTATCAAATTATAGTAATCAAGTGAATCAAATTATAGTAAGATAGTTGTAACCTTCTTTGAAGAAGTTTAGTAATCAAGTGAATCAAATTATAGTAAGATAGTTGTAACCTTCTTTGAAGAAGTTTGGATAATTAACTATTGAACGTCATTTTTGTTCGGATGATTAATTATTGAACTTCATTTTTGGACCTAACGTTTCTCTGAATCTCTAGACACAATAAATTACATATAAGGCAACCATCTCCCTACAATATTGCAAGGTTAAATATAAAACTTAAATTCCAAGTTAAGGTCATAATGCATTTAGTTCCCACAAGTAGTAGGACTCTTACGTACTCTGTGTGAACCTTTAGTGACATCTCAATCCTATTTAAGCCCCTTCACTCTTCATAACATGTACACTAACATACATACATACATAGCTCTCCTACTTGATTCTCACATTTTCTTGGGAATTAAATGGCTTGTTTAGCACGGCTTCTTCTCTGCTTGGCATCCATGGGAGTAATGTTCACGAATCATGCCCAAATCTTCTTCTGCAGTGCTGATCCAACCGACGGGTTCACTGCAGTCCCGCTAACGGACCGTAATTTTGAGATACAACGGCCGTACAATTTGCCGATCAATGATCGCTACAGCTATATTGATGGAGTACACAAGTTTTGGGTGTACTCTACTGACAAACCACTTCGACCGGATAGCGGTACCAAGCCACGGAGTGAGCTCCGCATCCGTGTAAGCAAGAATTGAAGTATATTTATTATGTATATATAGTTAATAAAAATGATGGAGAACTAAAAAGATATTCTACTTAATTCCAATGCAATGCAGGGATACGACTACTCATCTGATGTCTGGCAGTTCGAAGGGTACGGTTTCGTCCCAAATGGCACCTCTGGCACTGCAATCATGCAGATCCACCGATTTTTCGGTGCATCGACCGTGTTGATGCTGAAGGTCTACGATGCTCAGTTGAAGTTCTACACGAGGCAGGTGGTGGAGAGCAACATCTACGATCGGTGGATGAGGATCAACGTGATACACGATGTCGACGCGGACAAGCTGACCGTGTTCGTCGACGGAGTTGAGAAGCTGCAGACGGACGGGAACGGGGCGAGCAAGTTCGATTTCAAGTGTGGGGTTTATACCCAGACTGAGCCAAGCCATTACATGGAGTCAAGGTGGAGGGATATCAAGGTCCTCAAGAAAGATTGAATGATATATATATGATATATGGTCTGAATTATTATGTAGCAATGGAGGGAACCAAATCGTTTGATACAGTGATCATATTCAAAAGAGTGCCATGTTTGTGATAATATTTTAACTTGTATAAGAAAGCAAAAGCCTAAAGTGCTTATTTAAAATCCCTATTGGGTTTTGTTCCTAAATATACAAAAGGTAAATGTTTCTTAATGTTTATATCTTATTTCTTTGAAAGTTATGTATATTCTATTAAATTAAATTTATGGAAAATATTTTATGTACCTCCAAAATCTCATCCCTCTATGTCCTCCTGTCACGTGGCCCTCTTCTATTGGCTCATGTCTTCCCCCCAACCTCTTTCCCTATTTGCTTGGGTCAATAAGAGAGTGTCACGTGGCAGAAGGACATGGAGGAATGAGATTTTTGGAAGTACATATAGCATCTATATTTCACATACTGACAATCAACTCCACCGGCGGTCCAGTTGAGTATGTATGTCACATGTCCAAACAATAACTGAACCGACTGAACCAGCAATTGTACAATACATGACACCAAATTCTAGACACGAGAGAATCCAGCTGTAACCATCGATGAAACTTTTGGCCTCCACTGCCATTGTAAGAATTAAAAATCTATTTTATTTAGGCTATTTATAATGGCACATTAAAAGTTGATCAGGCTAGCCAAAAGTAAACTTTGATTTATTATGTGTTACTTGGAAGAATCCTTTATTGCAATCATGCTGAGTTTGAACTAACCATTTTGGGAACCAAAGCTAGCTTTACAGCATTGTCAGCAAACTATAGAAATTCTAGCCCTACCAATTATAATCAGGGCCGGTCGGGGGTTGGGTTGTCCTAGTCGGAGTTAAATTTGGTTGTTCCTTGTCCTCAACTCCAAAAGAAGATGTTAAAAAAAATTGATGGCGAGGCGGGTTGACAGCGGTTCGTGGCTGTCCACGTTCTGACTGATTCGTAACTGATCCTGGAATTGTGGATCTGACATTAAAACGTGGCACATAGTGCGGATCTGATCAGTTACAACAGTGGCTATTTAAACAGAGCCTCTCTTCTCTCTCCGGTGACACTTACAGACTTCAAAAAATCACGAAGAGAGAAGAGAGTGCTGTTCGAGCCATTAGAGTTCCTCCGCAACCAGCAGTACCACCTCGCACATATCTTCGTCCTGTCCTTGTTCTTCCGAGGAGTCCGTCGTAGAGCAGATTACCAGAGCGTTCCAGAGTTCTTTTTGAACTTGCTGGTTCCTGGAAGCTGGCCGTGTGGGCGGATGTCACCTCCGTTTTTCGTTATACGTATTTTCAGTATACGTGTACGGAATTCCGACCCGTAATCAGACTTGTCTAGCTTAATCTTGCATGACTTGGTTTATTTTGACTTGGGTTCGGCTTGGGTTGGTTTGTTTTGGTTTAGGGTGGTTCATCATGAACCCAACCCCCTACCTACAACCATCTTCATTTAAAGCTCAACTACTTTCTCTCTCTTCACTTATTCTCATTTACTCTTCTTCTTCTCCATTAACCTCTCCTACCTAAGAAAACCCATAGGCAAGTGCACCTTGCTTCCACATGAGAACCCATTTTTATGGTTCAATTATCTTCCTCTCGTGATTCTAAGATAGTTTAGAACTTGACATTTTGCATTTTGAAGTTTTATTTTTGTAGATCTAGAAATTTGTCATTCTCGGATTTTTGGTGGTTTTGATCTATCAAACTTCCTTATTTTTAAGTTTTGATCATTCCAGGTTGTTGAAATTTGTGTTATACCCCATTTTGATCTATGGAAGTCCCATTTTTGTCTTAGATTGAAGGTTTCATGGAATTTGGAGTTCTGGAGGTTCCTTACGCCCACGTTTATACGTGCCAGCGTAGTATCAAACTCTACGCCCATGTTTATTCGTGTCAGCGTGAATCTGGATTACGCAAGTCAAGTCTGTTTTACGCGTAAAACAAAGTCTATCCTGCCTTGGCGTAAGACAAGTTTCACGCGTAAACTTTATTCCTTTACGCGTATTTCCTCTACGCGTATTTCCTTTACGCGTAATTCCTTTACGCGTACTTTCCTTGGCATATTCCTTTGGCGTACTTCCCTTGGCATATTCCTTTGGCATACTTCCCTTGGCGTACTCCTTTACGCGTACTCCTTTACGCGTACTTCCTTTACGCGTACTTCCCTTGGCGTACTCCTCTGGCTTGGCGTACTCCTTCGGCGTACTCCCCTTGGCGTACTCCTTTACGCGTACTCCTTTATGCGTACTTCCTTTACGCGTACTTCCCTTGGCGTACTCCTCTGGCTTGGCGTACTCCTTCGATGTACTCCCCTTGGCGTACTCCTTTGGCGTACTCCCCTGCCCGGAGGCTTCTTAGCACTAGCGTATCTTACCCCCTTGCCCGGCGCAGTATGGCCCTGGCATCTATTGCCCTAGATTCACCTTTATTGGGCGCATGGCACCCCTTATTATATCATTACGCCTTTTTGACATGAACTCGATATAATCATGATATGTTAATATTGTAATGATAATCTGTACACGGCATAATTTTGTGACAACTCATGATAGTGGCCCGTCGTGGCGTACTCCCAACAAGTAACAAGTACAAGTAACATGACATGATGGTGACCCATTGTGGTGCACCCCTGACAAGTAATCCTGACATGAACTCATGAACACCGTTGCGACGGTTATCTTGACCTACTAAGTAATCTTGACATGTAACCTTGAACGTTGTTGCGACGGCTAACTTGACATGCTAAGTAAATTCTCATCTTGACACCGTAGATGATTGTATTGAATGTGCTTGTATAAGCTACCAGTCTTGTCTTGCATCATGTCTAGGTAGGGGTGGCGATCGGTAGGGTAGGGTAGGGTAAGGGCAGGGCAGGGTAGGATATTAACATTTTTTTGATACCCTGGGGAGTCATGAGGGTAGGGTAGGGTAGCCCTCTTCCAAAAAATTAATACCCATTACCCGTCCTTGCCCTTTACCCTCACAGGGTAGCTGAGGGTCAGGGTAGGGAGGGTAAGGGTATCACCCTTGCCATTTCAGTTTTTTTTATTTTGAAAATTATTTTTTTTCTAGTAAACACCTTGATACTTAAGATTTTTACAACATTCAAAAATTATAACAACTTAATAAGAAATAACAGGAAGAATATTTTTTTTTTACTAAAGGCGCTGAACCCAGTTATATAGTAGAACCTAAGCTGCCTACATACCCAAGGAGGGGGCTAGACCTGACTTCTTAGGATCAAGCACCATGTAGTTCTCCTAATCCTCAGTACTAACTAATTACAAAAAACTACAAGTATGTAGTAGTAATACTATGGCAGTGGGAGTGTGGGTAATCAGGTTTGGGAGAGGGGTAGGGTTGAGGGTTTGAGAGGGTTAAGGGTAGTGGGTAGGGTAGTGATTCAGGGTAGGGTAGGGCAGGTACCCGGGTAAGTGCACTAGGGTAACAAGATGAAACCCTTACCCTACCCTAATTCCAAGAGGGTAAGGGTAGGGCTTGCCCTCCTAGGGTAGAGGGTACCCGTGGGCACCTGAGGGTGCAGGGTACCCGGCTCGGGTAGAGGGCACCAGGGCAAAATCGCCATCCCTATGTCTAGGACATAAATTCCTGGTTACCACGGTCAGGGATTCATACTAAATCTGACTAGGATAATGTCTAGATTGATCAAGTAGTTCATATAGAGAGGTATTCCGGCTACAAGCAATCCCGTTATCTGGGCGCCTTCTCTGATGGACTTGTAGCCTGCCGACGAGTAGGGCACATTTCTAGCTCACTGTCATGTGGGGCACTTCATAAAACGATTACTATGCACACTGTCATGTGTTGCACTCAAGTTACCTAACAAGTCATGATAACTCTTAGCATGAACCTTGTGCTGGATAACCTGGATAGTCTGCAGGGCTTGTGGTCGTAGGAATATCTCATTGCATCTTGCTAGTAACTAGGCTTGTGATAACCCTAGTTAGTCTAAATATCAAGCCGTACTCTTGCTTGGCCGTGAATGTTGGATGGAGTCCCATCTTGTCTAGTCTTGCCTAGATCCAGTACATGGCTATCTCAGGACATGCTTGTGTATGCTTTACTTTATCGATAATTGGTTAGAGACTAAGTTCCGTTCATGTGAAGGGTTACAACCCTGGTCCTTATTTGGTTTACGGGTTGTAACTTGGTTACCGGAATAGTCCTTTAATTATCTTATCGTTTATCATCCCGTTTTCTCTAACTCATGTCTTTTGTTATTTCATCTATGACCTTATGTGCTAATGTGCTGGTTTTAGTTCTTAAGTGAAGCCTCCCTTGTGGCACTTGCTCTTTCTAGGGTCTGACCTAGCTGGTTTTGTATGGCCAGATTTTGGAGTAGCACCCGAGGATCTTCCAGCCTTCCAGCCAGATGGTGAACACTAGGCGCAATCCTGGCAACGAGTGGGTTTTATTTTGCCCCCCATATTTCGAAGATAAGGTCCCGGTAGGACAGCTTGAGTCTGCTTCTGTCATAGAACAACTCTCAGTCCACTCAATGAAATAACTTCATCGCCATCAGCAGAAGTTCGAACATTCCTTCAGCATCGAACATCTTTTTGAAGCATGTTCCTCGCCAAGAAATTACCAACTGGCTAGTACGAATGTCCATCTTTCAAGTCTGTATCAGATAATAGACCTTCTGAGATCAGATCACCAAAAAATCTTTGGTACGTGCAACATGCATTCCAGTGTCCTTGTCGGTGGTTAATAACCACTGTCTCGATCTTCAGAACTTCTGCTAGATATATGTTCGCCATCGAGACCTTCGTCATAACATGGCTCGTCCTTGGTGAATAGCTCCTTTGAGAGCACACGTGGTCAGATGCACTAGTGTCAGACCACTAGTCAGCTACCACGCTAGATAACTCAACCTATGCAACAATAGCAACCAAGTTAAGTAATCAAAATAACCAAGTTTAGCTATACCTGCTATTTTGGTTTGGGCTTGGATTTGCATTCACTCATGTAGTGGCCATTCTTGTCACAGTTGAAGCAAGTCACGTGGGACTTGGAGTTCTGTTGCTTGAACGAAGGACCGTTCACTTTTAGATTAGTGGAGTCCTTCTTCTTGTGATGAGAAACTACCTTCTTCCCCTTGAACTCTCTTGTCTGCACCAAGTTGGCCTTAACCAGTTGTTTGGAAAGAGAGTCCATCTTCTGTTGAGATCGTATTTCGTCCTTAACGTGGATCTCTTGTAGAAGATCTTCCAAACTAATGTCCAGCTTCTTCCGATACATTCTAGCATATAAGTTGCTCCAACCAGCAGGAAGTCTCGAGACTATCCCTCCAACGACAAACTTGTCGACGAAGGGCATCTTCTCGCCATCCAACTTCTGGCGCAACTTCAGGAATTCCTTCACTTGAGGTAGCATCGTCATCTCGTCTTCGAAGAGCCACTTGTGGTACTTTTCGATGATGAAGATTTTAGACCTGTTCTCATCATCTTCATATAGCTTACCCAAAGAATCCCAGATCTCTTTGGCCTTCACCTTCTTGGAATATGACTCTGCCAGAGAGTCTTCCATAGAATTGAGAATCAGCAGTTTACAGATGCTGTTTTCTCTCTTCCATTTGCTCTGCTTGACGAGTGCAGCAGCAATAGCATCGACAGTTCCTCCTTCTGGAATCGTCGGGTCATCCTCAATCAACACATGGTCTACGTCCACGAGTTGAAGATTAAGGGTAACCTTTCTCTTCCAGATTTGGAAATGTTCTCCGTCGAATTTCTCCAACTTGTTAAAGCTGGTATCGATGAGAGAAGCACGAGAGTTCTCCATCTACAAGGATCTTGCTTTGAGATTGTTAGTCCCGGGGCTTAATCAAAGATGGTAGACTCAATGTCGAGATCAGAGGTTCAAACAAATGTTCCCCTTCTGATTATTCTCGAGATCCAATAGGAGCACTATAATATGAATCTGATTACAAAAGCAACAATAATCAGAAAATAAATCTCACGTTCTTCCTCGCAATCGCAGTTGCTGACGGACAGAACTGAGTTACAACTCAGATGAAGGAGAAGAAAGAAGAAAGAAGAAAGAAGAAAGAAGAAGAGGAAATGTTCTTGCTGGGGTGATTAAGATCACCGTTACTCAAAGCAAGATTCGCCCCAACACGATCAGCTTCCAGGAACCAGCAAGTTCACGAAGAACTTCTGGAACGCTCGTAAGTCAGTATTTGAAACTTGAACGGGCTTCCTGGACTTTACAGACTCCCTTAACTCTCTTCTTGGTGCATCTTTCAAAGGAGGCCAAGGGGCTCTATTTATAGAGTGGAGTTGAGACTTCACCTCTTCTCCTATCCGATGTGGGACTAAAATACCAATACTCAAAAATAGAGTTTGATATTTTAGATCATCCCACAATCAGCATAGAAGTGTGCCAGTCCACGCCTACCCCCCGAACACTCCCGTGCATGCACGAGACATCCTGGAGTCCGTGTCCGAGTCCGAGTCCGCACAACAAAAATCAACTTGCATCCTTGTTGGAATTAATCCTTTTTTCTTCTAGGAAAATACTCCCACATGGCACACACTTGTCCCCCACCACACCTCATGTGCACACCTCAACACAAGCAATGCATTATATTGAGATACTCACCATTTGGTGTAGCCGATGTGGGACTATCTTTCCTAGTCCAAAGGCTAAAACACCAATAATAACCGTAGTGATCGGGTCCGGCGTGCTGTCGCTGGCCTGGGCCATCGCGCAGCTGGGGTGGGTGGCCGGACCCGCAGTGATGATACTGTTCTCCTTCGTCATCTACTACACCTCTGCCCTCCTCTCCGACTGCTACCGTTCCGGCAACCCGGTCACCGGGAGGCGCAACTACACTTACATGGATGTTGTCCATGCCAACATGGGTCAGTTAACAAATTTCTCTCTAACTAACACAACAAAGATTTAGGGCATGCTTGGCAATGGTGGTTTCATCGGTTATGGGATGTTTTTGAACTGACCGTTTATGAAAACTGCTACTTGTTAATTTTTCTGAGGCATTGGTTTTGGTTGGCTCAAAAACCTTCCAAAATGGTGTAATTTAATTTTGGGTGGTTTTATAAACACCCCAAATTTGTGGTTTTGAGGGATTTTATTATTTTATTCCATTTATATCATCACCAAAAATATATAATTATAACTAGTAATACCCTTCCCTATTTAATTTTATTCGTGTAAAAAACTTTCAGAACCGCTCATTAATGAGTTACCAAGTATGAATTGGACTGGTTTAAAAGTTGTTACTTAAAAACCATTCAAAATCGGACCCTTCATAACCGTTCATAACCGATACTCTAAAAATATCTCGTAACCGCTATCCCTATAATTGTCGAGCAGACCCTTATAGTCTCTCCATCTTAATTTGTATGGAGCTCAAATGAGCAGGTGGGCTCAAGGTCAAGGTATGTGGCTTCATTCAGTATCTCAATCTCTTCGGCGTCGCCATCGGATACACCATTGGGCTGGCAGCCAGGGTACAAGCTCTTTTCATTTTTTTTTTTTGCTTCTTCTTGGACTTGCACTGGGTTACCTCCGCCCCTGCACTTAAGCCAATCGGCAAATGGTGACTACTATTTCGTTCCATTTTAAAACTACTAAAAAAACAAAGCATGAAATACTTAAAATTATGTCTAAATGTATAAAATATTTTTTCTAAAATTTTAATAATTAATTTTTTTATACGAAAAAATTTGATACTCCGATCCGAAAGTGCCGATATTGTCGATCCCAATATCGATAAGAAGGATCTGATACTGATTCTAATATCGATATTGTTGGTGCTTTCTTTACATGGAGAGAGCTTGCTCTCAACATGCCTTGTAAAAGTTTAGTCCCACATCGGAAATGCACCATGAGTTATCTCAACATATATACTTGGTTGTGTTGTTGAGATATGCACATGGGGTGGTGACCCTAAGGAGGGAACCATATGGGTAATTTTACTAGGAGGTAAGAATAAGGCTCCAAGGATTAAGCATTAATGCTTTTGTCATTCTCTTGGATTAATTCCATTTGGAGCTAAGCCCCAAAGGGGCTTAGCGACTCGGACTCGGACTCGGACTCGGGCTCGGGCTCATTGGCTCATGAGGCGTAATATGGCGATTTGTTGGCGCACTTTACACTTAGCACTTCAGCAGTCATGCGGCTTTTATGCGGCATGCGGCTCATATGCGGCCACATGCGGCCTCATGCGGTCTCATGCGGCTCATGCGGTCCATACGGTCCATGTGGCCTCATGCGGTCCATGCGGTCCATGCAGCACTTACGGCCATGAGGTCATACGGCTCATGCGGCCAGGCTGCTGCTGCTGCCGTATGGAGGGCTCCGCTGACTGTGCAGGCTACAAGTCAGTTATGGAAAGACTGATTCAATGCGATTAATTCAGATCCACTTTTTGTGGAATTTTAATTAATTTCGTTACTATCTTTGTGGGATTTGAATTAATTTCGTTGCTATCTTTGTGGGATTTGATTCAATCTTTCCATAACTGAAGAGGCGGCTAGTGTTTCCACCCTCTCTCTATATATACTCTCTTTTGGCCTCCTTTGTGAACGACTACGAATTTTATAAGTCAGAAAAGAGAGAGAGAGGGGGAGCTGCTGCCGCCATTGCAAGTCCATCCGAGGAGTCAGAACAGAGGTGACTTCGACCGTTCCACAAGTTCTTCAATTTGCTGGTTCCTGGAAGCAATTTGTGTGGGGCGAATCTTGCTTTGAGCAACGGTATTTTGACACCCCAGCAACTTTTCTTCATCTCATCTTTCTCTAGATTATTGTAACTCGTTCTGTCCCAATTGTAACACATTTGCAAGGAAGAACGAGAGATCTTCTCTTCTCTATTTTCCTCCTTCATATTGTAATCTGGCTATTTAGCTTTTTGTATCATCATAGATCTTGAGTTTGATCACTGCAAAGGTTTTGTGTGACTCTCAGATCTCGATTGAATCAGTTTTTCCATCTTTGGTCAAGTCTCGGGAATAACAATCTCAAAGCAGGATCCTTGTAGATGAAAAACATTAATGCTTCGCTCGTCCAATCGGACTACTGCAAGTTGAAAAAGTTCGATGGAGAGCATTATCAAGTCTGGAAGAGGAAGGTTTATCTGACTCTTCAACTCAAAGACGTTGATCATGTACTGTTGGAGAAAGAACCTTCTGTTCCAGATACTGGGTCTACTGCCGCAATCAATGCGGCTACCAAACTCCAGGCCAAATGGAGAAGGGAAAACAGCATCTGCAGGCTTCTCATCCTGAATGCTATGGAGGATTCCCTGGAAGAATCCTACTCGAAGAAGGAATTTGCCAGAGACATATGGGAGTCTGTGGAAAAACTGTATGAAGAAGACAGGAACAGGAGCAAGATGTTTGTGGTTGAAAAATATCACAAATTGCTCTTTGAGGACGAGAAGTCCATATTGCCACAGGTGAAGGAATTTTTGAAGCTGCGTCAGAAACTGGAAGACGAAGAGATGCCCCTTCCCGACAAGTTTGTCGTTGGAGGGATCGTCTCAAAACTTCCTACTGGATGGAGTACCTTCTATGCAAGGATGCTCAGAAAGAAGCTAGACATTAGCTTGGGAGATTTACTTCAAGAGATCCATGTTGAAGACGAGATGCGTTCCCAACAGAATATGGACACTCTGTCCAAACAGTTGGCTAAGGCCAATCTAGTGCAGACGAGAGATCCCAAGGGGAAGCAGGCGGCTTCTCATCACAAGAAGAAGGACTTCACTAATCTAAAAGTGAAGGGTCCTTCATTCAAGCAACAAAAGTCCAAGTCTGTAGTGCCTCGTCCCTACATCGTGCCCCATTTTCGACCACGGGGTGCGCGAGAAAGGAACACTGTCGCTATCGATTCGGTCGGGACCGATAGGTCAAAATCGGCCGAGTCGATCGAACGGGAACGGTTGAATTAAGATCCATTCCACGTTATGGAATGGTTTCTTCGGAACCAAGTCCCATATTCAGTGGGTTGCGCCTCGAGGATTGGCTCTGCGGCTGAGTCGGGAGAGACCTCCCGTTGCTCTGGTTTTCATGCCGCACTTGATTTGGCTTTGGCTTTGGTTTTCGTAAATGTATTTTTCGTAAATATTTTCGTTGGGTTTTTGTGACGCATTTTCGAGCTTCGCATTCATATCGAATATCCTTGAATTATACAGTGTTCTAATCAGTTGCTTATGTGATTGCAGGTGATCGCATAGGCGACGTCAGCGCAGCCAACCGGTCGCTCGCTTGAAGCAAGCCTAAGGCGAGTGGCTGACCTCCTTCGTCTCGTCCCTCTACTTCAAAACTCAATACGTAAAGTAAATGAATGCTTGTCATAATAGTGTAGAATCAAAGAAATCGTGGCACGATTCTTCATGAAACACTTGCTGTCAAACTGCCAGTTTTGAAAATGGAAAATGTGTTTCTTACGCAAATCCACTTAGCCTATGCAAAACATTGAATGAATCAATTAATATTTATCGCAACGATACGGTCAAGTAAGCAAATCAACTAAGTTCAAAGGAAAACGGTCATTGGACAACTTGTCGACAAGGTGAAGTTTCCTCGAACGGTTGCCTAGGCCAAAGGACCGATTCGGCCCGGGAGGAACGAGTGTAGCAGTGCCAACCCTTCATCGGCGCGAGTTATGCGGGCACTTTCGCACAGGGCTCGCTACCCGACGCGAAAGGGGGGTCGTCTAACCAAATGCTATAGTCCGCGATGGCTTGACATTGCCAGTGGCCTTCATACCCCCTTCACTGCTTAACAGGTGCACGGGACACGGAAGGAACATGATAGTTGCTTAATGATATTCAATTTCATATGCTTGCCTCAAAACATGTTAACATACAAATCGAACAGGATGGTTAGAAAGATCATTAAAATAGCTAGCTAACATGTTTACGAAACTTCTTGAATCAAATGCAGAGCTTGGATTTAATTAGCCATTCGCCAGTACATGTGTTTCGTGCTGATCCTTGCTCTTTGCAGGTCCCGCGAACCAGGAAGGACGCGCCAACTAGCTCGGCGACGTTTGTGACTTTTGAAGCTTCGGCCGTGCGTCGAAGACTTACTCTGCGACTCCACTTTTGAAGGCTCTCGACAGTCCAAGGAAATGACTCAGCGTCCCTCCCATCCAGGTCAATGGAGTACTTGTGTATATTGAGGGATGTGTGCAATGTATGGAACGGCTATCTCATCGGCACTCTTTTGTAATCGAGTCATGTTGTAGCCCGTGCGGCAATGAGTCTTGTATCAGAGTCTGTAAAAGATGTTCATTATCAATAAAGATCAAGTTTCCTTTACTTATTGTGCGTATCAATTTGTCTGCGTACTCTCTTAGATCTCGTGTCTCGGATTACCGTATGACTAGGCCTTGTGCGATCGCAAATTAGGTTCGTACGGCATCACGCCCGGGGGACGACTATCGATTCGACGGAATCGGGGCGTGACATAATGGTATCAGAGCACGACTTTACGTCCTTGGCCTTCAATGTCGAGTTCTAGTCTCCAACCGTTGACCTCATGTCGATGAGATGAGTTGTTCCATACGCTGAACCCAGGACATCTTCTGAAACTAACGAGAGTTGCCTTTCTTTTCCCTGCAGTTACGGAAGCTCAGGCGGAAGACGAGACGAGCGCTTCCAGCGGCTCGAGTGCTTCTAGATCCGAGCATTCCGTCAACCCAACGGGAATGACTCCTACAGTAGCCGGACCTTCCGGCGACCCGATGCAACGTATGCTGCAGATGCTTGAAATGCAGCAACGTCAAAACGAGCTCCATCGTCAGCAAGCAGAGGCTCGTTAGACTCAATTTGAGAATCGGTACGAGGCTCAATTCAAGCTGCAGCAGCAGCAGTTGAATACCCTCCAGCAGATCGTACAGTCGGTCGTCGGCAACAACAACAACTCAACGATGACACCTGCCGTGACCCAGTCTGCGGTTCGATCCAACGAAGCTGAACCAGAGGCGCCCGTGCTCTCACCTGCAGCACCGAGAAGTTCTAACTTCGACGTGTCAAAATTTACGAAAAGCTGCCGTACTTCCTTCAACGGCACAGAAGATCCCTCCGTGGCGATCGACTGGTTGGAGGAGCTGGAAGACAAGTTCGAGCTTCTGGGTGTCGAGGACTCGAAGAAAGTCGCGTGTGCTCAACTTTTACTTCGAATGAACGCGTACGATTGGTGGGCTATTCGGCGTGAAGACGAGACGGCGGCGATCTCATGGGCGACATTCAGAAATGCGTTCGAGAACGAATATCTTTCTGCAGCCGTACGACAGGAAAAAAAAAATGAATTTATGCAGTTGACGCAAGGGAACATGACTGTACGACAATATGCGGCCAAATTCAACAAACTGGCCAAGTTTGCTGGGGACTATCTACCTACCACTGTAAGTCGAGCAAAACGATTTGTAGTGGGCCTGCGTTCTACTATCTGTGCTCATGTCTCGGTGCCGGAATACAAAAATGTGGGCGAAGCACTCAACCACGCCATCCGTCTGGAGTCCGAGTATCCTCCTACTACTGCCGGCACTGTTAACTTTAATAACAAACGCTATAGTAATGCGGGAGGCAACAACGCACATAAGCGTCAAAATCGCGGCAACCAGACGAAGGAGCGGATGGTCTGCAATTTCTGCCACAAGGACGGGCACCTGGATACTGAGTGCCGACTTAAGCACAGAGTATGTTTCACGTACGGCAAAAGAGATCACCTCGTAAGGGACTGCCCGGAAGCTACGCCGAACCAACGGCCCCCGCAACATCAACAAAACCGAGGCCAAGCACCTCGGGTTCCACCGACCGCACAACAGAATAGCCAAGACCGTCGTCCCAATGCTCAGGGCCACGTCTACGCCATGACTCGGGACGAAGCGTTTACATCTGATACAGTCGTGACAGGTATACTGTAATTCAATAATAAACATGCTCGTGTATTGTTTGATTCAGGTGCCACGCATAGTTTTATTTCGGCAGACTTTGCCATCGAGCACAAATTTTCCTTGATACCGCTGGGCCTCGACTTCACTGTTAACGTACCGTCGAGCATGCCACTACTTACAAATTTAGTCTGCGGAGACGGAATCATCTGTATAGGTGGTCAAAAGGTCAGTCTCGATGCGATAGTTCTAAATATTAAGGACTACGATATCATTCTGGGGATGGATTGGCTCGGTCCGTGCAACGCAACCATAGACTGCGCTGAAAAGAAGGTCACATTCCGCATACCTGGAGTGCCTGAATTCTGCTACTCGTGTGGTGAGGCATCGCCGACCTGCATGGTGATCTCTGCAATATCTGCTCGACGGATGCTGCATTCCGGGTGCGAAGGCTATCTAGCTTCCGTTCGAGACATGCGACAGGATGGTGCAAACGCGGGTCAGACCGACGTTGTGGCAGAATTCTCCGATGTATTTCCGGATGAGCTGCCCGGCATGCCGCCCGATCGAGAGATCGAGTTCACTATCGATACCTTCCCCGACACTCGACCGATCTCGAAGATCCCGTACAGAATGGCCCCTGCAGAGCTTAAGGAACTCAAGGTGCAGTTACAAGAATTGCTCGACAAGGGATTCATCCAACCCAGCGCCTCTCCCTGGGGAGCGCCCGTGCTGTTTGTCAAGAAGAAGGATGGCTCTATGCGTCTTTGTATCGACTACCGCGAGCTGAACAAAGCCACCGTCCGGAACAAATACCCCCTGCCCCGCATAGACGATCTGTTTGATCAGCTTCAAGGAGCCACGGTGTTCTCTAAAATTGATCTGCGTTCGAGTTACCATCAACTCAAGATCAAGCTGGACGATGTGCCGAAGTCTGCCTTTCGCACTCGATACGGCCATTACGAGTTCCTGCTAATGCCGTTCGGCCTAACGAACGCCCTGCCGCTTTCATAGATTTAATGAATTGGGTGTTCCGACCATTCCTCGACAAGTTCGTAGTAGTCTTTATCGACGATATACTCGTCTACTCGAAGAATAGGCAGCAACACACTGAGCATCTGCGGACCGTGCTTCAGACCCTTCGAGAAAATCAACTATACGCGAAGCGAAGCAAATATGAATTTTGGCTTAGCAGCGTCACATTCCTTGGACACATCATTTTTGCTGAAGGTATTGCGGTCGACCCAAAGAAAGTTGAAGCCGTTGTCGATTGGAAACGACCAGCGTCCGTCGGCGAGATTCGAAGTTTTCTTGGCCTAGCGGGATACGACCGACGCTTCGTGAAAAACTTTGCGAAGATCGCATCGCCTCTGACTCGCCTCACCCAGAAAGGAGTCGTATTTGACTGGTCAGACGACTGCGAAGCTTCATTCCAAGAATTAAAGCAACGGCTCGTCTCGTCCCCGATACTCGCACTTCCAGAAGGGACTGAGGGTTTCTAGATATTCAGCGACGCGTCCGGTCAGGGCTTGGGGTGTATGCTAATGCAGCGGAACAAGGTGATATCTTTTGCTTCCCGACAGCTGAAATCGCACGAGAAAAATTATCCCACGTACGACCTGGAGTTAGCGGCGATTGTGTTTGCATTGAAATTGTGGCGTCACTACCTCTATAGCGTGGCGAGCATGATTTACACCGATCACAAGAGCCTCAAGTATCTATTCACACAAAGGGAACTGAACTCGCGGCAGAGGCGCTGGCTTGAACTGATCAAGGATTACGACTTGACTATCGACTATACGCCGGGAAAGGGAAATGTTGTGGCGGAAGCCTTGAGTCGGAAGTACATTGCCTCGTTATCCATCGACCCCAGACTGCTACGTTACCTAGAAGAGATGGGCATCGAGCTCCGAGTCAGATTCTGGAATATGCAGTTGGCAAAGTTGCAGTTAGAGCCGAGCTTGCTTGATAAGATCAAGACCGCTCAGACGGACGATCCATACCTGAAGAAAGTGCGAGAGCTAATCTCGACGGGCAGGACGACCGACTTTGCGGAAGACGAAACCGGCGTGCTTCGATTGAAGGGTAGGCTATGCATTCCGGACAATTCAGAACTCAGAAAGGAGATCCTGTCGGAGGCGCACTATGCAAAATACACCTTGCATCCCGGTAGCAAGAAGATGTACAAGGACCTCCGCACAAACTTCTGGTGGCACGGGATGAAAAGAGATGTGGCACTCTTCGTGTCGCAATGCATGGCCTGTCAGCAGGTGAAAGCTGAGCACCAGAGACCGGGCAGGGAGATGCAGAATCTGGCGATTCCAGAATGGAAGTGGCAGCACGTGTGCATGGATTTCATTGTTGGTCTGCCGAAGATGTCGCAGGGAAATGATGCCATCTGGGTCATTGTCGATCGATTAACCAAGTCAGCACATTTTATTGCTATCAAAGTTACTTGGAGCGTTGATCGCCTGGCACAGATATATCTTGATGAGATAGTACGGCTGCAGGAGTTCCAGTGTCCATCGTCTCTGATCGGGATTCACGGTTCATGTCGCGATTCTGGAGTAGCCTTCAGTCGGCGCTGGGTACCAAGTTGCAGTTCAGCTCAGCTTACCATCCTCAGACCGACGGCCAAACGGAGCGCGTCAATCAGATTCTCGAAGACATGCTACGACTCTGCGCAATTGACTTCAAATCAAGCTGGGAAAATCATCTACCTCTGGCCGAATTTGCAAACAACAATAGCTATCAATCCAGCATTCAAATGGCGCCGTATGAAGCCTTGTACGGACGCAAGTGCCGATCACCCATTTGCTGGGACGAAGTCGGAGAGCGGCAGATTCTCGGTCCGGAACTGGTTAAACAGACCGTACAGAAGATTCGGCTCATTCGGGAAAGATTAAAGACCGCGCAGAGTCGTCAGAAAAGCTATGCGGACGTTCATCGTCGCCCCCCTCGAGTTTGAAGTAGGCGATCACGTATTTCTCAAAGTGTCGCCCATGCGGGGAGTTACTCGGTTCGGCGCGAAGGGAAAATTGAGTCCGAGATTCGTTGGGCCGTTCGAAATACTTGAACGGGTTGCCCCAGTGGCCTATAAAATTGCCTTACCACCGGTGCTTGAAGGTGTACACAATGTCTTCCATGTCTCTCAACTGCGAAAGTATGTGCATGACCCGAGCCACGTGGTAGATTTTGGCCAGCTGGAGCTAAAGTCTGACTTATCCTACGTAGAAGAGCCAGTTCAAATAATAGAACGCAAGGATAAGCTGCTGCGCAATCGAGCGATCCCTCTCGTTCGCGTCCTCTGGAGGAACCATTCGGCCGAAGAGTCGACGTGGGAGCTTGAATCGGAAATAAAGGAGAAATTTCCTTCGTTATTCTCGTAGAGGTAGGTTCTATCTTTAAGTTTCGAGGACGAAACTTTTTATTAGTTGGTTATGGTGTAGTGCCCCGTCCCTACATCGTGCCCTGTTTTTGACTACGGGGTGCACGAGAAAGGAACACTGTCGCTATCGATTCAGTCGGAACCGATAGGTCGGAATCGGCCGAATCGATCGAACGGGAACGGTTGAATTAAGATCCATTCCACGTTATGGAATGGTTTCTTCGGAACCAAGTCCCATATTCAGCGGGTTGCGCCTCGAGGATTGGCTCTACGGCTGAGTCGGGAGAGAACTCCCGTTGCTATGGTTTTCATGCCGTACTTGATTTGGCTTTGGCTTTGATTTTCGTGAATATTTTCGATGGGTTTTCGTGACGCATTTTCGAGCTTCGCATTCATATCGAATATCCTTCAATTATACAGTGTTCTAATCAGTTGCTTATGCGATTGTAGGCGATCGCGTAGGCGACGTCAGCGCAGCCAACCGGTCGCTCGCTTGAAGCAAGCCTAAGGCGAGTGGCTGACCTCCTTCGTCTCGTATAAGCCCCTATTTTTCAAATTTATTTTAATTAGTGTTAATTTAATTTTAATGTCATATTTAGCCTTAAAATAATTATTTAGATTTTTAGGAATTTTTTTAGAATTTTTAAATGATTTTTAAATGAGTTCTAAAATACAAAATATTAATTTGCAATTCTCTAAAAAGTTTTAATTAACTTTTGTAATTAATTAGATTGTTTAAATATTATTTTGCAAATTCTCAATTGTTATGTGCAAATTTTATTTGCACATAAACTGTACGGGATGGGTTATGCAAATTACTATTTGCCTTTAGACACAGTAGGGACTAAATTGTAAATACCTAATTTCCTAGGGACCCTACTGCTAAACTCCCTTTCACCCACCTTCGACTGCCCGACGACTGACCGGCGACTGCCCCCGCCATTTCCGGCCGACTCTGGCCAGCTCACCGACCGCAACCGACTCCCCTTCCCTATAAAAGAAGCCCCAGACCGAAACCCTAAACCTAGAACGACCCAGCCACCCACAACCGCCTCACCGACAGCCCCGAACCCTAATCCTAAACCCTAACTCCGGCGAGCCCCGTTCAGCCCCAAATGACGACCGTCACCCCCGTCCACTACCACCACCCGACGCGCCGCGCTGAGACGGACCCAGCGCCACCGGAGCGCCACCATCCTGACGCCTCCTCCGCCCAGTCGCCGCCCCAACAGCCCGTTCGACTCGGACACGTACGTGTCACTGTGCTATTTCCTTTCCCGACACGACTCGTCCTTACATATGCGACTCGCCGCGTCCTGGCGAACCTAGTGGTGAGTTTGGACACGACGAAATCGACTCGTGCGTGTCGTGCTAGCCTAGGACCCGAGAATCCTGTGTCCCTAACTGTCAGGACACAGGATTATTATAATATTTTTTATGTATAAATAATTCAAAACCTAAAATAAAACTAACCTAAACCCTCCCCCTAACACAACTGTCGGGCTGACCCCCTGGCCAGCCCGACCCGACATAAACCCCCCCCCCTGCGCGCACAGTGGGCCGAGTTCGAGCCCCTATGTTGTTTTCCTTTTCCTTTTCCTTTTTCTTTTTATTTTTGTTTTGTTTTATATATATAATTATATATATGTATACATATATTTGTATATAAATATATGTATTATTATATATACTATATTATGTATATATATATGTTGTTTTTCTTATATATATATATATATATATATATATATATATATATATATATATATATATATAAAATATATATATATATATATATATATATATATACTTCATTTTTAGTACTTTATATATATATATATATATATATATATATATATATATATATATATATATATATATATATATATATATATATATATATATATATATATAAAGTACTAAAAATGAAGTATATATATATATATATATATATATATATATATATATATATATATATATATATATATATATATATATATATATATATATATATATATATATATACTTCATTTTTAGTACTTTATATATATATATATATATATATATATATATATATATATATATATGTATATATATATATATATATATATATATATGTATATATATATATATATATATATATAAAGTACTAAAAATGAAGTATATATATATATATATATATATATATATATATATATATATATATATATATATATATATATATATATATATATGTATTGTGTACACATATGTACATATATATATATATGTATATATTTTTGTGTATATATATATTATTATATATATACTATTATATGTATATGTATACATTATTTGTATATATATATATATATTTTATGGTTAAGTATTTTTCTTACACACACACACACACACACACACACACACACATATATATATATATATATATATATATATATATATATATATATATATATATATATATATATATATATATATATATATATATATATATATATATGTGTGTGTGTAATATTTTAACATATATATATCCATTATGTAAATATCCATATATTTATGTATATATATATTATTATATATATATACCATTTTACATATGTATTTCACTATACTTAGTATAAGTTATTTTTCTATGTAAATATACTTATCATATTTTTATAATTTTGCCTTATTAAAATATAAATATTTATTTTGCACTTCTTACCAATTTGTATTTTAGTGTATTTAAATTACTGCAACCATTTGGTGTCCAAGCCTAGCATGGGTTTTTGGGCCCAAATATGTTTTCACACATTCAAGACCTGTACAAGTCATATTGGACTTGATTCATGGCCTTGGGTCCTCTATTTGAAACTTGGTTCAAATTATATACATGGACAAAATACGCAGATAATTAATTATTTAATTTCAATTGTGTGCAATACTGTTTTTGGATTTCTAAAAATACTTAAAGTACTTCTAAAATCCTAGAAAAATAGTATTTAGATACTATGTTAATTTAGCTAATTTAGTATAATTTTTATAGTATTTAATTTACAGTTTTGCCACTAGTTTGGCATATGAAACCAAAACTCATTTTCTGTATACTTAGGAAAGCTGATTTTTATAAAATACTTGTACTGGTTAATAAATTCCAGAAAAATTATAATAAATTTCTATGATTAACTAGGATCATTTTTGTACTTTACCTTAAGTAAAATTAAGCATTTTGTCTATCTCAAAAATTGTTAGAACTCAATGATCTTTTGATTTATTTATTGATTAATTACGACTTGTAGCTTTTTGTGTTATTTTGAGTTTTAGCCGTGTTGAACCCCACCCCTCACTAGTGTAAAGACAATAGAAAGCTAGTTAAAGTAGTGTGTCACCCCATATTGGTCTCCTATGCTAAAATCATCATTTTGGCTAGGTGCCCAGTCACAAGTCGTGTTTCACAGATTAGTGTCTTAGCGTTTTAGCTTAGTGTAAAAGCTAAGTTTATGTATTTATTTCTACAGTGACGAGTTACCGGACATCCATAGCACTTTTATCGTAGCTTGTTTTGCTTTGCTTTGCTAGAGGCAAGTACTTTCTACGAACTTTACATATTGTCACATAAATGAACTGCAAACCCCACCATGTTAAATGCTGATCCTTGGGGTAGCAAGTTAGATCTCTACATGTTGTACTTCCAGTTACTACCATGCTTAGAACAGTCTTTATGTATCTCTCACATGATAGGATATGGGTTATGGGAAAACTAGTAGTTGAGTACGTGATCATGCCCCCATTATCGTACCGAGCAAAGTTTCATTCTATATGATACTGTGCCGTAGGCCATTATCCAGCATTTCTGTATGGAGGTACACCTATGCCTGTACACTTGTACGTATGTACATTTCATTTACATGTGTCCCAGCACTTTGTACATCTATTGACCGATCACGTACTTGCTACAGTTTTAAACATTACATATACATCTGTCTCTATGACATATGTGTCCTTGCCATGATAGATTGTGTGATGCCATGTTCCAGTTATTTCCACCTATGTTCATTTCCATGTTTCATATGCTAGTTTGTTAGATTCAGTACTTACTCCCGTCCTGACAGGATAACGTTGTAGATGTCCTTACTGAGGAGGAGTTACTCTGCGACACATATTATGGAGATACTGCCGAGGACCCGACTTTGCCATACGAGGATGTTCCTGCGGGAAGACTCGTCTAGTTTGCTTAGCTGTTTAGGATATCTAGTGTAGTCATGTATTAGGCTACATATTTTGTAACTGGACATGTATCCAGTTTTACATTTCAGATTACTTGTACTTTGGACTTATTTCTATATATGAGACGACTTTTGTGTTTGGAGCATTTATGACTTTTATTCTCTTATAGAACTGTTAGCACATTTAGTCTTATCCTGTTGTCTTTAGAACATCTTACTACGTTTTATCGCAAACGTAGGCTGGGCATGACTCGGCCTGGCCCAACAATTTGGGTAGCGGATCGTGACATGTTTTTAGTAGTGGCCCATGCAGGTCCTGACTAAATTGTTTGGTTACGTTATTGTACCAAGCATGCCTGCAATTAGGAACTTAAGGTAATTAGACAACATTTAGGAATGACGCTTAGAACACCTAGAGGAATGCTAGGATTGCAACATAGGAAATACATCACATGTTTGCTATTGTAATTAGATTTTCTTGTCTATGATTGCTTACTTTAAATAAGTCCTTATAAGTCCTTTTATTTTGTAATTTAGATGGTGCTTACTCGTTCATCCCAGTATGTTACACCCAAGAATGGGGCCCTCCATATCCAGTCAGCTGACCAGTTGACTGATACACCTCCACCTCAACCTACCATATTCCCCCACTCCACAGATCCACAGACCCAGATGCCTCCACCACCTTCCACATCACAGTCCCAGCAGGCCCCGATACTTCTACCACCCCCTATCACTATACCCACCCAGGCTTCCATCACACTCAACGGGAACCAGCTGCTCACTCTGATTCAAGGTTTCCTAACAACCCATCAGGAGCAGACTACCCTACTCCGCCAGAGCATGGAGCATTCTGAGGGACGTCCCATGGTCCCACCACCTGTAGAGCCACGACAGAGAGCGGAGACGATCAAGGACTTCATGGGTCTGAATCCCAAGGAGTTCTCAGGGACTGAGGGCATAGTAGTAGCAGATGACTGGCTAGACTCGGTAGAGAGGAAGCTCCTTGGAGTTAGGATGCCGGATGACCTCCAGGTCGAGGCAGCGGGATTTCTGCTGATAGACTTAGCAGGAGTCTGGTTCCAGAATGAGCCGTTGTTTGCGAGGGGGAGAGCCACTTGGGATCAGTTCAAGACCCAGTTCAAGAAGAAATTCTTCTTGACCACTGCTAGAGTAGCCATGGGGCTACGATTCCAGAACATCCAGCAGGGGAACCGTTCTGTTGATGACTATGCGGCAGAGTTTAGTCGCCTGAGCCGTTTTGCTCCTAGTCTGGTTGCAGATCCAGAGGAGATGACCCGTAGGTTTTGCCATGGTCTAGTTCCAGACATTGGCATTCTTATAGTGGCGAACGGTACGACTGACTACTACCAGAGCCTAGAGTTGGCCTGGAGCATCGAGGAGCGTCTTCTGTCTAGCAAGAGGCCGGCTTCTGTACATCATGAGGGACCGTCCAAGCGTCAGGCTTTCCAGCAAAGAGCATCGACGCCACCCCAGCAGACTTACTGTTCCCCTACACCACATCATCAGACCCCGCCAGTTAGAGCCCCGGGACCCCGACAGCAGCAGCAGCAGAAGGGAGCTATATGTTCTTTCTGCGGAAGACCAGGTCATGACTTTGCCGTCTGCAGGAAGAGGTTGGGTCAGTATTTTGTTTGTGGGTCTGCCACCCATCAGCTTCGGAACTGCCCAGCAGCGAAGCCTAGAGGACCACTCCCGACTCGGCAACAGAGGTTTGGGCAGCATCTGCAGCAGCAGAAGGGACCTTAGGGGAAGGTTTATAGCCTAGCCCTTGAGCCGAAGCCGGAGCAGGTTTCGGAGCCAGATTACTTAGCTGACGTCATTACAGGTCATGTTTATTTGCATACTTTTCTAGCTCTATGCTTGTTTGATTCTGGTGCATCTCATAGCTTCCTGTCATTAGAGTTTATGCATGAACATCACTTAGTATCTATACCTACTGCGGAGATTAGTAGAGTAATGACGGGAGGAGGACCAGTGCCTATTAGAGCTAGCTATAGATGCTCTATTATGATAGCCGGGAGAGAGTTTGAGGGGCGATTCTTTGTGATGCCACTCCCCGGTTATGATATCATATTGGGGATGGACTGGCTTAGCTATGCCCATGCATCTATAGATTGTCATGAGGGTAGTATTTTGTTCAGTCCTCCAGGCACAGCACCATTCAGTGTCAGGAGGACAGGGCCGAATATCAGCCTAGAGCCGAACTGTTGTGCGACAGTTGGGGACGCAGCACCGCCACATCCTATCATTAGGGAGTTTATAGATGTATTCCCAGAGGATCTTCCAAGGCTTCTGCCTGACAGAGATGCGGAGTTCACTATAAATTTAGTGCCGGGTTCATCACTAGTATCCCGGGCTTGCTATAGAGTGAATCCCAAGGAGGCCATAGAGATGAAAGAGCAGATTGATGACGTGTTGAAAAAGGGTTTCATTCGATCCAGTGCTTCTCCATGGGGAGCACCAGTGCTCTTTGTGCCTAAGAAGGATGGTACAGTCCGGTTGTGTATTCACTACCGGGCCTTGAATGCCATCACCATCAAGAACAAATATCCTCTGTCCAGGATAGATGATTTGTTCGAC
>JANAVB010040220.1:957965-1025465 GCA_029216955.1 Iris pallida | reverse complement strand
GAATCAAAGAAATCGTGGCACGATTCTTCACGAAACACTTGCTGTCAAACTGCCGGTTTTGAAAATGGAAAATGTGTTTCTTACGCAAATCCACTTAGCCTATGTAAAACAATGAATGAATCAATTAACGTTTATCGCAACAATACGGTCAAGTAAGCAAATCAACTAAGTTCAAAGGAAAACGGTCATTGGACAACTTATCGACAAGGTGAAGTTTTCTCGAATGGTTGCCTAGGCCAAGGGACCGATTCGGCCCGGGAGGAACGAGTGTAGCAGCGCCAACCCTTTATCGGCACGAGTTATGCGGGCACTTTCGCACAGGGCTCGCTACCCGATGCGAAAGGGACATCGTCTAACCAAATGCTATAGTCCGCGATGGCTTGACATTGCCAGTGGCCTTCATACCCCCTTCACTGCTTAACAGGTGCACGGGACACGGAAGGAACATGATAGTTGCTTAATGATATTCAATTTCATATGCTTGCCTCAAAACATGTTAACATGCAAATCGAACAGGATGGTTAGAAAGATCATTGAAATAACTAGCTAACATGTTTACGAAACTTCTTGAATCAAATACAGAGCTTGGATTTAATTAGCCATTCGCCAGTACATGTGTTTCGTGCTGATCCTCGCTCTTTGCAGGTCCCGCGAACCAGGAAGGATGCGCCAGCTAGCTCGACGGCGTTCGTGACTTTTGAAGCTTCGACCGTGCTTCGAAGACTTACTCTGCGACTCCACTTTTGAAGGCTCTCGACAGTCCAAGGAAATGACTTAGCGTCCCTCCCATCCAGGTCAATGGAGTACTTGTGTATATTGAGGGATGTGTGCAATGTATGGAACGGCTATCTCATCAGCACTCTTTTGTAGTCGAGTCATGTTGTAGCCCGTGAGGCAATGAGTCTTGTATCAGAGTCTGTAAAAGATGTTCGTTATCAATAAAGATCAAGTTTTCTTTACTTATTGTGCGTATCAATTTGTCTGCGTACTCTCTTAGATCTCGTGTCTCGGATTATCTTATGACTAGGCCTTGTGCGATCGCAAATTAGGTTTGCACGGCATCACGCCCGGGGGACGACTATCGATTCGACGGAATCGGGGCGTGACAAAGTCCCACGTGACTTGTTTCAATTGTGGCAAGAAAGGCCACTACAAGAGTGAATGCAGATCCAAGCCTAAACAATCAGAGAAAGGTGAGCCTAGTAAGGTTTTATTGGTTTCTAACATTGTTGCTATGATCGCACAGGTCACAACTGTGGGGGTTGACTTTGACTGGTGGATAGACACTGGTGCGACTTGCCATGTCTGTTCTGACAAGGAATGGTTCGTCACGTACCAGCCGATATCTGAGAAGGTTGTCATGGCAAACCAGGCCCAAGCTGAAGTTCTGAGGATCGGGACTGTGGAGCTGAAACTCACTTCTGGGAACACTCTGACGCTTCAAGGTGTGAAGCATATTCCGGTGATTGCCAAGAACCTGATCTCTGGGAGCCTGCTCTGCAACGCAGGCTTGAGGATGGACATCAATGCTGGACAGATGGTGATGTCCAAGAAAGGAACATACTTCGAGAAGGCTTATCAAACCGAAAGAATTTTTAAAATTCAGCTTGTCAACCAGTTTAATGACATTAATGCAGTTGCATTTTCTGATTATTCTCTTGAGTTGTGGCATAATAGACTAGGACATGTTCATTGTAAAAGAATTAACAAAATGTTTAGTCTAGGACTTATCTCCAAATATGGGGGTAAGGTGGAGAAGTGTGAAGTGTGTGCTCAGACGAAGATCACAAGGAAACCCTTTCATCGGGTCAATCGAAGCACAGATCTTCTGGAGTTAGAACTCTCCGATATCTGTGACTTCAAACATTTCTCCACGAAGGCCGGGATGAAGTATTTCATAACCTTCATCGACGACTTCTCAAAATACGCGTTCGTCTACTTGCTCAAGACTAAAGACGAAGCTTTCGAGAAGTTCAGAGAGTTCAGGGCCGAAGCTGAACAGCAGACTGGACAACAACTCAAGAGGTTGAGAAGTGATCGAGGAGGGGAGTACAGGTCTCATGACTTCGCATCATTCTGCAAAGAACGTGGAATCATATGCGAGACTACTGCTCCATATTCTTCTCAATCTAACGGAGTAGCAGAGAGGAAGAACCGAACATTAACAGAAATAAAGAATTCAATGCTGCTTACTGCAGGTCTTCCAAAATGCTACTGGGGAGAAGCTGCATTAATGGCCACTTTCATTCTGAATAGAGTGCCATATGCAACTTCGGACGTAACTCCTCATGAACTCTGGTTCAAAGTCAGACCAAACTTGAATGTCATTCGAGTGTGGGGGTGTCTGGCGTATGTGAAGCTCCCAGATCTGAAGATTCAGAAGCTAGGGACAAGGACTACGAAGGCGATCTTCTTAGGGTATGCCGAGAAGAGTGATGCTCGGAGATTTCTTGATATTGAGTCAAATTATATCATCGAATCTCGCGATGCTGAATACTTTGAAGACAAGTTTGCAAAAGATAAAATATTGTTCTTTCAGACATTCCAAAAAATGATGTAGGTGCAAATAAGACTAAAATCTCATATGGGCCAGTAGTCCAAGAAGAAGCTGTTGTTGATGAAACAACTCTTGTACCTGAACTCGCAAAGCTGTCAGCAAAGCGAGCGAGGAGACCTAAAGACTTCGGAGATGACTTTGTCACCTATCATGTGGAAGCAGATCCGCTTACCTATGATGAGGCGATGAAGACTAGAGATGCTATCTTCTGGAAGGAGGCAGTGAATGACGAGTTTGACTCTATCACCTCCAATAACACATGGGTGTTGGTAGATCTACCTGAAGAAGAAAAGCCCATCGGATGTAAATGGATCTTCAAGAAGAAGATGAAGGCAGATGGAACTATTGACAAGTTCAAGGCCAGGCTGGTAGCCAAGAGATTTTCTCAGAAATAGGGGATAGACTACTTTGACACGTACATTCCAGTAGCTCGGATGACCACCATCAGGATGTTAATCGCTCTAGCAGCTATACATAAGTTGGTGATACATCAGATGGATGTAAAGACAGCATTCCTGAATGGGGAGCTGGCCGAAGAGATTTACATGCAACAGCCAGATGAATTTGTCGTCAAAGGTCTTAAAGACAAAGTCTGCAAGTTGGTGAAATCATTGTATGGTTTGAAGCAAGCTCCCAAGATGTGGCATGAGAAGTTTGACAAAGTTATTAGGTCAAACGGCTACAGAGTCAGCGAGACGGACAAATGTGTTTACACAAAGTTCGCTGATGGAAGAGGAGTCATCGTTTGTCTGTATGTGGACGACATGCTAATCCTAGGGACGGATATAGGCTGTGTCACAGAGACAAAGAAGTTCCTCTCAACCAAGTTCAGTATGAAGGACTTGGGGGATGCAGATGTCATCTTGGGCATAATGATCATCCGGACAGACACTAGAGTAGCGCTGTCACAATCTCACTACATTGAGAAGATGCTCACACGCTATGGGTATAAGGATCTTCCAGGGATCGATACGCCATACAGGGGTGATCAGAAGCTGAAGCCAAACTCGAGGGAAAGCGTCAGGCAACTGGAGTATTCTAGCATTATCGGAAGTTTGATGTACGTAACCACTGCCACAAGGCCTGACATAGCTTTCGCCGTGGAAATGCTGAGTCGGTTCACAAGCAACCCAGGGATTGAGCACTGGAAAGCTGTGAAGCGGGTGATAAGATATCTCAAGAAGACTCAGACATATGCACTGCACTACAACGAGTATCCGACAGTAGTGGAAGGCTTCAGTGATGCTAGCTGGTGTTCAGAGGTGGAAAGCGAGAGATCCACAGGAGGATATGTCTTTTCCTTGGGTGGAGCTGCTATATCGTGGAAGTCGAAGAAGCAGACTATACTCTCTCGTTCCTCCATGGAATCCGAATTCTATGCACTTGAAACTGCAGCAGATGAAGCAGAATGGCTTCGGGAGCTCATGTATGATCTTCCAGTGCTTGGGGCTCAGATACCGGCGATACCGATATACTGTGACAACCAGGCGACTGCGGCGGTGGCATCAAATGACCTCTTCAACGGAAAGAAAAGGACTGTGCGGTTGAAGCACAGGACAGTACACGATCTTATCAAAAGAGGTGTAATTGCAGTGATTGATGTTCGGAGTCAGGAGAACCTGGCAGATCCGTTCACAAAGGACCTCAAGCGCCAGTTGGTCGATGATACATCTTGTAAAATAGGCTTGAAGGCATTCTGATAGTGTGTCTTTGTAATCCTACCATAAAGTTTTATGCTATTAGTTCAAAGAGAAATCTACTAGGCATCAAACTTTTGGTTCAAAGGAGGATCACTGACTGGAAAACTATCAGGTAACAGTGGGTACTTGTTCTCTGGAACATGGAAGGGATACGGACCCATAACCACTGTTGTCTACTATGTATTTTCTACGAAAAAAGACAGATCCTGTGGAAGGTTGGCTTAAACGCCTTAATGAGTTCTCAGGCAGAGTGAATGTCTGGTATGCTTTACAGGAAGAACGGTAGAGCAGCACTACAAGGAGTGAAACTCCATGCTACAGTGGGGTGACTCCACCATGAGGTTCCCAGGTCTGGGGTAATGCCTCGGCTTTGCAAGCCAAGTCATAGCGGCGTAGCACCGCAAATAGGCAGGTAGCCTAATGTTGTATGACGTAATTAAAGAGTTGTAGACAGCACTACAAAGGGGAGGATGGCCCCATGTTACAGTGGCACGACACCACGATGAGGTACCCAGGTAGGGGTAAAGCCTCGGCCATACAAGCCATGTCGTTGCGGCGTAACACCGCAAGGAAGCCTTAGGCTTCATGCTGAGTAGATTGGCACTACAAAGAGGCTGAGACCTCATGCTACAGTAGTATGACACTACGGTGAGGTTCCCAGGTAGGGGTAATGCCTCGGCTTCAGGCCATGTCATAGCGGCGTAGCACCACAAGGAAGCGCAAGGCTTCATCACATGTCTCTTTAATAAAGAACTCACCTATAGTGTATGGAAAGAGATATCAGGCCGTGATCTTGAGGGTAAACTTGTAGACGCCTAAAATTATACACTGAAACCAGGCTGGCACAGGGCCTTTAATGTGCAGCCAGAAGCACACGTAACTACACTTTGTGAGTGGGAAGAATTACAATTGTGGTGCAGAATTCAAGGCGTAGTCCATTCTTGTATCACATTGTTATTTAACCCATGCGGAAAGATTCAAGTCATCAGCGACATCTATCCTAATGCAAAATGGACAGTTACTGTGGGGAACGCTCAACCCTGGACACATATATATGTTGTGATATGTGGAAGATTGTTGGTGCTTTCTTTACATGGAGAGAGCTTGCTCTCAACATGCCTTGTAAAAGTTTAGTCCCACATCGGAAATGCACCATGAGTTATCTCAACATATATACTTGGTTGTGTTGTTGAGAGATGCACATGGGGTGGTGACCCTAAGGAGGGAACCATGTGGGTGATTTTACTAGGAGGTAAGAATAAGGCTCCAAGGATTAAGCATTAATGCTTTTGTCATTCTCTTGGATTAATTCCATTTGGAGCTAAGCCCCAAAGGGGCTTAGCGACTCGGACTCGGGCTCATGGGCTCATGAGGCGTAATGTGACATTTTGTTGGCGCACTTTGCACTTAGCACTTCAGCAGTCATGCGGCTTTTATGCGGCATGCGGCTCATATGCGGCCACATGCGGCCTCATGCGGTCTCATGCGGCTCATGCGGTCCATACGGTCCATGCGGCTCATGCGGCTTCATGCGGTCCATGCGGTCCATGCGGCTCATGCGGCCAGGCTGCTGCTGCTGCCGCATGGAGGGCTCCGCTGACTGTGCAGGCTACAAGTCAGTTATGGAAAGACTGATTCAATGCGATTAATTCAGATCCACTTTTTGTGAGATTTGAATTAATTTCGTTGCTATCTTTGTGGGATTTGAATTAATTTCTTTGCTATCTTTGTGGGATTTGATTCAATCTTTCCATAACTGAAGAGGCGGCTAGGGATTCCACCCTCTCTCTATATATACTCTCTTCTGGCCTCCTTTGTGAACGACTACGAATTTTATAAGTCAAAAGAGAGAGAGAGAGAGAGGGAGCTGCTGCCGCCATTGCAAGTTCATCCGAGGAGTCAGAACAGAGGTGACTTCGACCGTTCCACAAGTTCTTCAACTTGCTGGTTCCTGGAAGCAATTCGTGTGGGACGAATCTTGCTTTGAGCAACGGTGTTTTGACACCCCAGCAACTTTTCTTCATCTCATCTTTCTCTAGATTATTGTAACTCGTTCTGTCCCAATTATAACACGTTTGCAAGGAAGAACGAGAGATCTTCTCTTCTCTATTTCCCTCATTCATATTCTAATCTGGCTATTTGGCTTTTTGTATCATCGCAGATCTTGAGTTTGATCACTGCAAAAGTTTTGTGTGACTCTCAGATCTCGATTGCATCAGTTTTTCCATCTTTGATCAAGTCCCGGGAATAACAGATACTACGAACTCTGCTCTAATGAAAGACCTATATCTCAAAGATTTAGCCATAACTTGTGCGAAGAACATAGACAAACGTATGATGTTCGAGTTGAAATGAGGTGGAATCGATTTCATAAATTGATTTTGTTACTCAAATATTGGAATCAATGAATTACAAAAAAAGAAAAATACAGATACTCGACAGGAAAGCTAAGCGAAATATATATATATATATATATATATATATATATATATATATATATATATATATATATATATATATATATATATATATATATGGGAGGGATATTGCACCAAACTTATTGCATCAATTATTGCACCAAACAATCTCAACCACACATTTATTTCAATCATGTGGTTATAAAGCATGCTGACGTGGCAACAACTTTATGGAATGCTTTATAACCACATGATAGAAGTAAATGTGTGGTTGAGATTGTTTGGTGCAACAATTGATACAATAAGTTTGGTGTCCATATATATATATATATATATATATATATATATATATATATATATATATATATATAAGATTTGAAATAGAAATTATTGTGTTCTTCGCCAAACCAGTTTATTGTACAATTTATGGGTATTTGGGTTAAGATATGGGTTTCTCTATTTAGCACTCGCCAGTGTAACAGCATTGTCAAGCAACTACAAAAATTCTAACCCGACCAATTATAATGAAAGCCAATTTTTTTTTTTCTTTTGCAGTTTGAAGTCCAACTCTGCTTATATGCTATTTCCAATGGGGATTTTTTTAATTGAGTTTTTATCGTACTTGTTATTGTATTATAAAAAAAAAAAATTATATTCTAATTGGCAGAGTTTTTACATAGAAATTATAAAAATAAAAATAAAAACTGTACAATGATTCTCAATTTCTATCCTATTTGTCGGAAATTAAAAGGCTCAATTTAATGATTTAGTTTGATAAAAGTGTCAATTTAATTATTTAATTTGAAAGTATGGTTTATTACTAATTTCTACAAGCGATGGAGAATTTCTATGAGAGAGAAAATTTTCATCCTACATTAGTGCCACAGTAGAAATTGAACTAGGAACCGTTGTTGGAATAATTTATTTATTTTAAAGATTTCTACCGTAGCAATAGGAGAGATAAAAATCACCATTGGAGATACTATAATAGTGTCACTTGGAGAAAAATTGGAATTGTATCATTGGTGGAAGAAGCTTTTTCTACAAAAAGTTTATATAATATAAATAGGAGAGATAGAAATCCCCATTGAAGGTGGCCTTAGGCCCATTTAATACCTTGTTGCATAACATATAGAAGGCCAATGCTAAGGACACTATACAAAGGATTAGTAATTATTATCATTTTTGCAGTCCTACGTATAGTTAGGAGTGTAAAATTTTATTCCACAGGACTGTTCAAGATTGCAGAAATGGTGACAACGACAAATCCTTTGTCTAGTACTATTAACATTGGCACTTGTCACCGCTTCTTTAAGCGCTCTCTCTCTACCCTCAATCTATATATATTAACTAGTCATAACCCGTGCCCATAGGGCATGGTTCATTTAAGATATTTTTCCTCAAAAGCTTAGACCCCCAATTTTAAACGAATAATAATAATTTTGATGCCCCCATCAAAATATTAAATTCCAACCACTGCTGGATGTGAATTTTATTTGGATTTCCCATAAAACCCCACTCTCAATAATGCTCATCCACAACCATTATGAGGCCCCATCAAAATATTAAATCCCAACCATCAAAATATTAAATTCCCATCTTTGGATTCCCCATAAAACTCCACTCCCAATAATGCTCTTCCCCATAAAATCCCACTCCCAATAATGCTCTTTCCCATAAAATTCCACAACCGTTGATTCACCAAGATTAAATCCCAACCACTCTTTATCTTGGCAAGTCAGCCCTAGGATTCAAAAACCTTTGTGTTTTGTATAAGAGATATATTTTCACTCTCTGTAAAACAATAATTCATAAATACAACAATGCCAAATTATTTTTTAAAATTTATTATTTTAATTGGCTCATTTGCTTAAATGTGAAGGTCCGACTCATTGGCCCATAAAAATGAACCGATTGAAAACCGAACCGAATTTTAATTCAGTTCAGTTTTATTCGATTTTTATATAGACAGTTCGATTTTCGGTTTTAAGAAATATGGTTTAAGATTATTTCAATTTTTATATATTCGATTTGGTTTGAACTGAATTAAACCTTTGCTCACCCCTACAGATTTGGATGCTCACATTATAATTATAGGGGAACCTAAGATTCTTATCCTTCCTTCTACTGTGTGACTAAAGGGTGGATGAAGAGAGCTGTGGGCATCTCCTTTGTCTCTATCTACTGTTTGCGGCTTTAGGATACACTGCTCATAGGTACTGCACTGAACAGTTATGTCCTCCAAACTAACGGAAATGCAAAATATTTTGATATCTTTGACCTTGCATAGACAGAAGCCTCGTGACAGTGTAATGTCCTTAATTTTTTTCTCGGTAAGCCTACATTTCAAGATAGTACTTCGGGACGTTTGTTACTCAGAATAATATATGGTCCAAAATTCTATATTTAAGGGAATCAAATTTTCGATAATTAAATTTATTTTGGAAGATTATATTCTCATGTTTGGTGCCTATATAAATATTCCCGTAAAAAAACAGAGAAAAAATAAAAAAAAACAACAACAAAAAATAATTGAATGAAAAAAACCCAAAAGTCATTCCAAAAAAAACACTGAGAAAGCACAAAAAAGACAACAAAATCTTAAAAAATAAACAAGGGATAAAAAAAATGAAAAGACGAGGAAAATAAATTTAAAAAATAAGGAAAAAAAAAAAGTTGTCCCGGCAAAAAAAAAATTCACAAATTCTGAATAAATTTTTTATGTTTTGTGGATAAATTGTTTATCCGTGTATTTTCTGTTGGAAAAGAAACGCGGAAACATTTTCCCAAACCGGAAAGTACCTACGAGAGGACCGAGCAATAAAACGCACGAACCCAAAAACAACCACACAAAACAATCCACGCAGACACAGAGAATTTTTGACGTGGAAAACCCTTGCGGAAAAAAATCACGGGACGATCGGAGTCCAACCCTGAGAAGCCTCCACTAATGGAATAGAAGAATTACACCCTCTACAAACTCTTTCCGATCCAAATCGGATCCCCACAACACTCAGAAGTAAGAACAATGATTACAAGGCTACGAAGAGCGAGAACGACGAGTAGAGATTACCCGAATCCGATTCTCCTTCGAAAAACGACCTTCAATCCTCCGTCTTCTCTTCCAAAGTTGTAATTGGCACTCTTGCCTCCTTCCTCTCTCTTTTCTTCAATGTTCTACGATTGTGTTACAATAGATTAGGGCTTGGAAATCCCAACTTAACTCCCTAATCCCGCAACAAATCTGGACCGTTTGATTAGATCCAATGGTGAAAAATTATCCCAAATTTCCGCTCAGCCCCGACGACACAGAGTTCGGCCAGAACTCTGTGTCGGACAAACAGAACCTACCATCGACATTCTGGAATGGCCAGACCGAGTTCGGCCAGAACTCGGCCTGGGACCGAGTTCGGCCCGAACTCGGTGGCCCAATTCCAGAACCTCCGTCTGGGTTGGCAGCAGCAGCAGCAACTCCGCGTCGCCTACTTCCCGAGCTTCTCCGACATCGGACGGCACTCGTCGCACTCCGGGATCTTCTCCACATAGGTTGGGAACCCCACCCACTCCAACAAATCTTCCCCTTCACAACTATGGGGAGGATATCGTTATCCCGACGATCTGCCTGCAGTACTCAAACTTTTCCCTTGGTAGAATCTTCGTGAACATATCAGCTCCGTTGTCATCTGTATGAACCTTCTCAAGCTCCGCGTCCTTCTTCTCAACCACATCCCGTATCCAATGATACCGAGTCTCGATGTGTTTGGACCGGCTATGAAACGTCTGATTCTTCACAAGGTGAATAGCACTCTGACTGTCGCAAAGCAAAGTATACTGCTCTTGCTTCAGTCCTATTTCCTGCAGCAGCTTCTTCATCCACAACAATTCAACTTTGGAAAAGAAGACGGAGGATTGAATGTCGTTTTTCGAAGGAGAATCGGATTCGGGTAATCTCTACTCGTCGTTCTCGCTCTTCGTAACCTTGTAATCATTGTTCTTACTTCTGAGTGTTGTGGGGATCCGATTTGGATCGGAAGAAGTTTGTAGAGGGTGTAATTCTTCTATTCCATTAGTGGAATTTTCAATTCACCGAAATAAATTTTTATAATATAAACTAAACACGCAAAATTTCTTGTAACAAACGCCCATAGCAACCAGAGGATCGAACCGGATTCAGAGATTGCTCTCATCATAGATGAGAATATACCTTAACCTCATTTTCGATGGCATAAACTCATCAGTTGGTTCTTTGTATTCGCAATGTTGGCAAAGTATGTATTTTTCAAATAAAGGTCTCTTGAGACATTTGGAAGATCAGATAAAAGGATGCTAATTTAGAAAGTTGTTTTTTCTTTGTAAAGTACATGAATCTTTTTTTTTTAGGGTGTCTAATTTTTACTACTGGTGTTTGGAGACATGTCTCCAAGGAGGCTCGAATTCGCTCCCCTGCGCTGGGGTGCTCCACCGTTCCCAAAGAGCTACGTGTCACGGACTTAGTGTTTTTGCTAGCACTTCGTCCCGTGCGACGCACTGTCTTTCTCCTCAAAGACTCGTGCAAGCCTTCCCGTCCCGACTTAGCTAGATCGCTAAGAAAACTAGAATAGTGGAGCAAAGATGGGACTAGTAAGAATCTCTTTATTGACTTGGAGAATGCTTACAATTTTTAGGTGGTGAGGAACAAATGAGAGCCTCCCCCTTTTATAAGTGCTCATAGAGCAATACAAGGAAAGTCCTGGAAGGAATATTCCAGGGATTATTACAATCTACCATAACTGGAATGGCATATTCCAGGTTTATTCCCTAGCAACATAAAAGGAAACTTCAAGGGCCTTCCAGAAGCTTCTTGGGCCTCCTAGAACGATCTTGGGCCTCCCGGAGAGATCAACGGTCTTCTAGAGCCTTCCGCCATCTTCTAGAATGTTCTGGAAGCTTCCCGCATAACCTTAGTCCGCAAAAAGGTTATGCAACAGGGCCTCGGGCGGGGTGCAACATTTGGGGCGTTACATTCTCCCCCACCTAAGGCGTTGACGCCCTCGTCAACCATGCTCGCTGAGAAACGCCTGGATCTCGGCTTCGAACTGATGCAGCGTATCAGCACGTTCCCAGCTAGACTCACCGTAAGGCAAGCCCTTCCACCGGATGAGGTACTCTACATACGGGGACACGCCTCGTCGCCGAATGGTCCTCCTGTCCAGCACGGCTTCTACCTCCTTGTCGAAGGAAGTCGTCATGGTCGCCGTTGGTCGCTTCGAAACTCCGCGCTGGGGATCCTCCAAGTCTTCATGGTACGGCTTCAAGCAACTGGCATGGAAGACTGGATGACTCTTCAGCTTGGCAGGGAGTTCAAGCTTGTAGGCCACCTTGCCTACCTTCTTGAGCACGGGGAAGGGGCCTTCGTACTTCCGGATCAGTCCTTTGTGCACCTTGCGGAACACCTTGAACTGTTGTGGTTGCAGCTTCACTAGCACCATGTCCCCCTCCTTGTACTCAACCGGCCTTCGCTTCGCGTCGGCCCACTTCTTCATCTTCCTCGCGGCCTTCTCCAGAAATGCCTTGGCAATGTCCGCCTTTGTCTTGAAATCTGAAGTGAACTGGTTGGCCGCGGGGCTTCTACTCGAGGGCCCCGCACTCAGCGTGTGCGGGGCAAGCGGTTGGCGACCCATCACCAACTCGAATGGACTGCTGTGCGACGACTCGCTCCGTTGAAGATTGTAGCAGAACTGAGCGACGTCGAGGTGATGCACCCAATCCCTCTGGTTGGCACTCACAAAGTGCCGCAAGTACTCCTCGAGTAGCGAGTTGACCCGCTCGGTCTGCCCGTCCGTCTGCGGGTGGAAGCTGGTCGAGAAGTGTAAGTCCGTCCCGAGGATTTTGAACACTTCCGTCCAGAACTTCCCCGTGAAGCGGGGGTCTCGGTCGCTGACAATGTTGACCGGGATGCCCCAGAACTTCACCACATGGCTGATGAACAGTCGCGCGGCCTCCTCTGCTGTGCAGTCCGTCGAAGCAGCAATGAAGGTCGCGTACTTGGAGAACCGGTCCACCACCACGAGAATGGACCCAAGCGCCCCCACTTTCGGCAGGGCGGAGATGAAGTCCATCGAAATGCTCTCCCACGGCCGACTCGGCACGGGAAGAGGCTCCAGCAGGCCCCCGGGCTTCTGATGATCCACCTTGTCTTGTTGGCACACAAGACAAGTGCGAACATAATCTTCCACATCCTCGCGCATGCGAGGCCAGTAGTATGCGGCCTCCAGTAGCGCCAAGGTTCGCTTCTGCCCCGGGTGTCCAGCCCACTTTGTGTCATGACACTCCTTGAGCAGCTGTCTCCGCAAGCCACTCCACCTAGGCACGACCACCCTGTCGCCCTTGGTGTAGAGAAGTCCGTCTTTCAGCCAGAACCTTCTCGTTTTGCCCTCCTTGGCAAGCTTCACTAGGGCCAGTGTTAGTGGGTCCTCCATGATTCCCACTCGAACACGGTCCAGAATGTCCCCCTTGAGCAAGCACACAGATGCGAGCTCGGCCTTCCTGCTAAGCGCATCGGCCACCTGATTTTCTTTGCCGGGTTTGTACTGCAACGCCATGTCGAACTCGGCTAGAAAATCTTGCCATCTCGCCTGCTTCGGAGATAGCTTCTTCTGGGACTGGAAGTAGCTCGTGGCAACATTGTCCGTCATGACCACGAACTTGGTGCCGAGGAGGTAGTGCCGCCATGTCCTCAAGCTATGCACGACCGCGGTCATCTCCTTCTCCTGCACCGTGTAGCGCCGCTCAGTGTCATTCAGCTTGCGGCTCTCGAACGCGATGGGGTGTCCTTCCTGCACCAACACCCCACCGATGGCGAAGTCGGACGCGTCCGTGTGCACTTCGAACGCCTTGGAGTAGTCCGGTAGAGATAAGACCGGCTCCTCCGTCACAGCCCGCTTCAGTGCCTCGAATGCCTCCTCGCATCGGGGCGTCCAGCTCCACGCCCGATCCTTCCGCAGCAGATCGGTCAGAGGCGCTGCGATGGCGGAATATCCTCGGATGAACCGCCGGTAGTAGTTCGCCAAGCCAAGGAACGATCGCAGCTCCGTCGGCTTGGTGGGAGCCTCCCACTCCCGTATGGACTGGACCTTTGCGCCGTCCATCCATATCTTGCCACGCCCGATCCAGTGCCCCAAGAACGACACCTCTTCTTGTGCGAATGAGCACTTCTCCCGCTTGACGAAGAGTTCGTTCTCCCTTAGCACCTGGAAGACAGTCTTCAAATGCTCGATGTGCTCCTCCATCGTGTTTGAGTACACGACGATGTCGTCGAGGTAGACCACGACGAACCGATCCAGATAGGGATGAAAGAGCTTGTTCATCAAAGTACAAAAAGTCGCAGGAGCATTTGTTAGACCAAAAGGCATAACCATAAACTCATATGCGCCATACCTCGTCACGCATGCCGTCTTAGCCTCGTCACCCTCCGCAATCCGGACTTGATAATACCCCGAGTGCAGATCAAGTTTGGAGAAGTATCTCGCGCCTCCCAATTGGTCGAACAAGTCCGCCACCAACGGGATGGGATATTTGTTCTTGACGGTTACCTTGTTTAGTGCACGATAGTCGATGCACAAACGAAGGCTTCCATCCTTCTTCTTCTGGAACAGCACCGGTGCACCATACGGGGCCTTTGACGGTCTGATGAATCCCGCGTCCAGCAGCTCCTTGAGTTGCTTCTTCAACTCGTCCAGCTCGGGCGGGGCCATGCGATATGGAGCCATGGCGGGCGGCTTCGTGCCCGGCTCCAACTCGATGGCATGGTCTACCTCCCTCCGCAGAGGTAGCCTCTTCGGCAATTCCTTCGGCATGACGTCCCCGAACTCCACAAGAACGTCATCGATCTCAGGCGGAAGATCCCCCTGTACGGGCGCCTCCTCCGACTTGAGCAGAGCAAGGTAAGTCATCTCTCCGTGTCGCATCCCCTTCTTGAGTTGTAGTGCGGAGAGAGCCTTCCCTTTCGCAAGCTCGCCTCGTGCAGTTGTCACCATGCACGGAGAGCTCTCCTCCATGATCCCGACGACTCCCAGATGCGGCATTGGGACTGCCTTTGCCGAAGTGAGGAAGTCCATCCCAAGGATCATGTCGAAGTCGTCCAGTGGTGCTGCCGTGAGACTGGTGACACCCGTCCAGTCTCCCACTTGGATCTTCACTCCTTTGGCCACCCCTTGCACAGGGCGCGCCTCAGAGTTGACTGCCTTTATCGTGCTTGAGTCTTTTTCCAGCGCCAAACCCAAGCGTCGGACCTCCGCGTCCGAGATAAAGTTGTGGGTAGCCCCCGTGTCGACCATCGCCCTGGTGTTGTGGCCGTTGATCTTCACGTCCACGTACATCAGCTCTCGATTCGGGGTCTTGGACACTACCGCCTTGCTCTTCAAAGCATTCAGCAAGCGCAGGGCACCCATGTGAGCCCCCTTCTTAGGCTCCATGTCCTCGGCCTCCTCGCCTTGGACCGCGTTCACCCTCTTGCCCTTGTTCGGACAGTCTCGTGCGAGGTGATTTCCACCGCACACATAGCACTCGATCTTCCGCTCCGTCGAAGGCTTCGCTTGTGGCTTGTCCTTTGGCGGTGGGCCTCCCTTTCCGTTGTTCTTCTTCGCTCCCCCACCATTGAACTTGGTGGTGGTCTTTTCCTTGGGCTTTGGGGCATCGCTCCGTCGATACTCCATCAGCTTCTCGGCTGCCGCAACAGCCGTGTTCAGATCTGACACATCTTGCCTCTGCAATTCTTGTGCCGCCCATGGTTGTAGACCCTCTAGGAACGCGAACAGGCGATCTTCTTCGCCCATACTGGAAATGGTGAGCATCAGGCGGGTGAACTCCGCCACATACTCCTTGATCGACCCGGTGTGCTTGAGTTGACGCAAACTCCGTCTTGCGACATACTCCACGTTCTTCGGGTAGAACTGAGACTTGATCTCCTTCTTGAGATCCTCCCAAGTCTCGATCTTGCAGAGTCCCTTTTCTATATCAATGCACCTGCGTCGCCACCACAGCGTAGCATCATCAGAAAAATATAGGGACGCTGTGTTTACCTTGTCGGTCTCATCCTCGATGCGGACCGCCTTCAGGTAACGCTCGACGTTCCAGATGAAGTTGTCCACCTCCTTCGCGTCCCGTACGCCATTGAAGGATTTTGGTTCTGGATACTTCACCCTCTGCGTCGACTCCCTCCTCGGAGTCGGACCACCAGCAATGGCCCTCTCGAGGACCTCCGCCTTGGTTTGTAGCTCTTTGCGTAGTTCAGCAATCTCCGCCTTCGTGGCCTTTCGTTCCTCCTCGAACTCAGCCTGCATCTCGCGGAGATGCTCTCGGAACTCCGACATAGCCGTGGCGACATCCGCCTCCAAACCTTGGGCAAATTCCTCTTGAGCCGCTTGGTTCTGCTCCACTTGATACTCGACGCCTGTCACGCCCTTCTCTAGCATCTCAACACGGTCCGCCAACTCGCCAAGAGCCCGTTCCAGCAACGGTTCCTTGCTCTTGCCCTTCTTCGAGGTCTTCGCCTTCTCCTTAGGCGACGAGGGTTGTGCGGGCTCATCGTTGATGATGGCTTCGGTCGAAGACATGACGGCGATCGAACCTTCGCTCTGATACCACTTGTCACGGACTTAGTGTTTTTGCTAGCACTTCGTCCCGTGCGGCGCACTGTCTTTCTCCTCAAAGACTCGTGCAAGCCTTCCCGTCCCGACTTAGCTAGATCGCTAAGAAAACTAGAATAGTGGAGCAAAGATGGGACTAGTAAGAATCTCTTTATTGACTTGGAGAATGCTTACAATTTTTAGGTGGTGAGGAACAAATGAGAGCCTCCCCCTTTTATAAGTGCTCATAGAGCAATACAAGGAAAGTCCTGGAAGGAATATTCCAAGGATTATTACAATCTACCATAACTGGAATGGCATATTCCAGGTTTATTCCCTAGCAACATAAAAGGAAACTTCAAGGGCCTTCCAGAAGCTTCTTGGGCCTCCTAGAACGATCTTGGGCCTCCCGGAGAGATCCACAGTCTTCTAGAGCCTTCCGCCATCTTCTAGAATGTTCTGGAAGCTTCCCGCATAACCTTAGTCCGCAAAAAGGTTATGCAACAGGGCCTCGGACGGGGTGCAACATTTGGGGCGTTACATACGGCCACCGAGATAAAAGCCCATGAATCTTATTCCTTCTTGCTTGCTTGTATAGAAAAAAAATAAAAATAATAAAAATAAAAATACACATGACTAGAGAAGATTGAATATATGCTTATATAATCAGGACTTTGCATGTCTTTGTCTACGAAAACTACAGGAAATTACGAAGATGATGGCATATGTTTTATCAAGTTACGAAGATGAATGATGGCATATGTTTTATCAAGTTAGCTGATTTAAATTCTGAAACCATTACTTTGTAGGTCGACAGTGACCTCAATGCGAAGATAAGTCCTCGATTGTCAATTTGATGCTCTATTATATCGAGTACAGTAATAAGAATATGTATGATTACAAACTACAATAATCAGGCTGTTGCAGCAAAAGGGCTATGACCATCATCGTGAAACAAATGTAGCAATTTAGATTGGAAGAACAACATAAGAAGCTCAACCCCGAGTTCTTCCTACCACCTAGGGAGTATTATTCGGTTTTGGACCGAAAATCGAACCAAATCGAACCGAACCGAATAAAAGATTCGGTTCTGTTTGGCAAAAAAATTCGTTTTGATTTCGATTTTGAAAATAAAAATAAAAAATTATTCGATTTCGCTCCAAATCGAAAACAGAATAACTAAGACTTGAATATCCTCAATTTTATGCCTATTTTATGATTAAAATGCATATATATCTGTGTATATTTTGAAAACAATAATTATATGTATATCTTCAAATTGTATGTTACTTGTAGTAATTTTGCATCCAAGATTTCTTGGATGCAAAGTTAGTACAAGTTACATACGATTTGAAGATAGTTATTACCTTCAAAGGGTTGGGTTAGGCTATTATGTGGTTATCATGGTTTGTGATTTAAATTTAAGTAGGTGACAATTTAATTTACTTGAGAACTAATAGGAAAATTGATGAGCAACAATCAAGCTTAAAAAGACTCCACTAGAAAATAATTTCAACTATTATCAAATCTCCAAAGGTAACAAAACCATGACATAAGGCTTCTAAATAAACCGCGGTACCAACACTCGACAATATTTCAATAGTTTTCTACATACATGACCAGGGCGGATCAAGGGTGGGGTGGAGCCCACCAAAAAAAAATTCATACAAAATTTTCTTTTACTTTTCTTATATGAATTTATCTATTTCCAGTACACTCAAATTTTTGCCAGTCCATCCTAGCTATAATTTCTGGATCCGCTCATGTACATGATATAAGGCCTTCTAAAGAAATCGTGGTATCGCAGTACCAATTTCAACATAGCATAAGGCCTTCTAAATATTATCAAATTTTTAATAAAGTTTGATCTTTTGATTGCCATAGTTAAGTGCAAAGGAAAAAAAATTGGAGTTTGTAATAGGGACCTTGTTCTCCGTCTCCATTTCGAACCTTCAAAGTATCGGACCAATCCTACTTTCACATTACCCTATCCTCAAAGCAGTAGTCAAATACGCACCTCCCCTTGAAAGAGAGATGTGTTGAACCTGTTGGATTGTATCTCGTTTTCGGTTGAGTCCTCAAAAGGGATAACAATGGAGTTGGTAATTTAGTCCCACATCGAGTAAGAAGTGAGATCATGAGATGGAGATAATTGAAATTTGTTCAGACCTTACATGGTAATTTTATTTTAAGACATATGAGCTCAGACCAATATCGCACCTCATAGACCAACTCCGGTTTGGGTCACACTGTGTTCCCAATAAGTGGGTATCAGAGCCTATGGTTACAGGACTACTTCGAACGGGGCTAATTTGTTCGAGATAGATGCGTATAATCAGATAATACGGACTCTCTTCTTAAGAAGGAGTTAGGAACATCCTCCATAAGGTGGTCTAGGTGTCAAAAAATTCGCAGGCGAAAATCGAATTCTAATGCTGGAGGCAGCTACACGGATTGACTTCAATGGTGGGTATGTTGGATGTTCTAGGTGCTCTTTATGTAGCAGGGGTGCTAAAGTTGTTCGGCTGACGGATACGAGTAAAGGTAACAAGGTGCTAAGGTTGTTCGGGATTGTTCGGCTGACAAAAACGAGCAAAGGTAGCAGGAGTGCTAAGGTTGTTCGACCAGTAAAAATGAGCTAAGGTGGAGATTGTTTGATTGTATCTTGTTTCCGGATGAGCCCTTAAAATGGGTGACAATGGAGTTGGTAATTTAGTCCCACATCGAGTAAGAAGTGAGATCATGAGATGTAAATAATTGGAATTGGTTCAGGCTTACATAAAAAAAAAATTTTAAGACATATGGGTTCAGTCCAATATCGCACATCATGAGTCAACTCCATTTTGGGTCACATCGCGTTCCAATAAGTGGACAACAAAGCCTATTGTTACATGACTGATTTAGACGGTTCTAATTGATTCGAGAGGATGGTGCTGAATGTTCATGCGTATATTCGGATTATACGGGCTCTCTTCTCACGGTGGAGTTAGGAACATCCTTCATAAAAGTGGTCTAGGTACTGGCGGGAACGAGCAAATATAGCATGGATGCTAAGGTTGTTCGACTGACGGAAACGAGCAAAGGTAACAGGGGTGCTAAGGTTGTTCGGCTGACGGAAACGAGCAAAGGTAGAAGGAGTGCTAAGGTTGTTCGACCAGTAAAAACGAGTTAAGGTGGAGATTGTTGGATTGTATTGTGTTTCTGGTTGAGCCCTCAAAAGAAGTGGCATTATAGTTGATAATTTAGTCCCACGTCGAGTACGAAGTGGAATCATGAGGTGTAAATAATTGAAATTGTTCAGATCTTACACGAAAATTCTCTATTAAGACATATGTGCTCAGTCCAATATGTTGGAGTGGGTGGGGTTCCCAACCTATGTGGAGAAGACCCCGGAGTGCGACGAGCGCCGTTCGTGTGTCGAAGAAGCTCGGGAAGTAGGCGACGCGGAGTCGCTGCTGCTGTTGAAGACCCGGAGGGAGGTTCTGGAATGAGGAAGCCGAGTTCGGGCCGAACTCGGTCCCAGGCCGAGTTCTGGCCGAACTCGGTCTGGCTCTTCCAGAAGTTGCCCGTCCAGTGTTGTTTGTCCGACACAGAGTTCTGGCCGAACTCTGTGTCGTCGGGGGCTGAAGCGGGATTTCGAGTGAGTTTTCACCATTGGATCTAATCCAACGGTCCAGGTTGGTTGCGGGATTGGGGAGTTAAGTTGGATTTTCCCAACCCTAATTCATTATGCCATAACGCAACGTAACACAACTTGGAGAGAGGAAGGAGGCAAGAGTGCCATTACAACTTCGGAAGAAAAGACGGAAGATCGAAGGTCGTTTTCGAAGGAGATCGTGTTTCGGGTAATCTCTACTCGTCGTTCTCGCTCTTCGTAGCCTTGTAATTATTGTTCTTACTTCTGAGTGTTGTGGGGATCCGATTTGGATCGGGAGGAGTTTGTAGAGGGTGTAATTCTTCTATTCCATTAGTGGAGGCTTCTCAGGGTTGGACTCCGATCGTCCCGTGGTTTTTTCCCGCAAGGGTTTTCCACGTCAAAAATTCTCTGTGTCTGCGTGGATTGTTTTGTGTGGTTGTTTTTGGTTCGTGCGTTGTATTGCTCGGTCCTCTCGCAGGTACTCTCCGGTTTGGGAAAAGGTTTCCGTGCTTCTTTTCCAACAGAGTGGTATCAGAGCCATGTTCTGGAATTCAGAAGGAGTGTCAGTAGTTGACAGAGAAAACCAGAGAGGAGAGATGGACGCGAAGCCGGTGCGCATGGTGAATCTTAATGGCACAAACTATCATTATTGGCGGAGCAAGATGAAGGATTTGCTATTTGTTAATAAGCTGCATCTACCCGTGTTTGCATCTGAGAAGCCCAGTGATAAATCCGAGGAGGACTGGACATTCGAGCACATACAGGTGTGTGGGTACATACGGCAGTTTGTTGACGAGAACGTGTACAACCACGTTGCCAATATTGAGCACGCAAAGACGTTGTGGGATAAGCTGGAATCCTTGTATGCAAAAAAGACCGGGGTAAACAAGTTGTTCCTGATCCGAACGATGATGGGTCTGCGGTACAAGGATGGGGCATCTATTTCGGATCACTTGAGTGAGTTCCAGGGCGTGGTTGACCAGCTATCTTCTATGGGAGTCAAGTTCGACGACGAAGTTCAGGGACTATGGCTGCTGTGTACCTTGCTAGACTCGTGGGAGACCGTACGAGTATCTATGATCGCTTCTGCTCCAGAGGGCATGGTCAGTCTGGAGTTTGCCAAGAGCGGGGTGCTGAATGAAGAGATGCGGAGACGATCTCAGGGCACTTCATCCACATCCCACCACTCAGAGGCACTTGTTTCAGAGAGCCGCGGAAGGAGCAAAAGCAGGGGTCCAGGTGGTGGCAGAGACAAGAGCAGGGGGAAGTCCAAGGGTCGTTACGAGGACTCAGAGTGTTACCATTGTGGTAAGAAGGGCCATATCAAGCGGAATTGTTTCGCTTGGAAGAGAGGGAAGAAGGGCGACAAGGGGAAGCAAGAAGAGAACACTACATCGGCGGCCTCGATACATGGAGGCGATGTGATCATCGTAGGTGATGAGGTCATTACTAACCTCGCCTGCGACGACAATTCTTGGCTGGTGGACTCAGGGGCTTCAGCACATGTATCTCACAACAGGGCACTGTTTGCCACTTACACGACAGGCGACTGTGGCGTGTTGAAGATGGGCAACGGAGATGTGTCGAAGGCGGTTGCCGTTGGAGATGTGCATTTGAGAACGAAGACGGGTGCGGTTCTTGTTCTCAAGGATGTTCGTCATGTCCCTGATATCCGTTTCAACCTGGTGTCAGTTGGAAGGTTGGATGACGAGGGATTCTTAAGTCTCTTCGGGAATAGTCAGTGGAAGCTTTCCAGGGGTTCGATGGTGATTGCCAGAGGAAGCAAGAAGTCTGGTCTCTACTATATGGAGGGGAGCGCACAGGGGGCACAGGAGGTGAACGCAGTCAGTGATGCGTCTACCGAGTTGTGGCACAAGCGGCTCGGCCATATCAGCGAGAAGGGGATGAGCTACTTGGTGAACAGGAAGGTGATTCCGGGGCTCAAGTCTACAAAGTTGGAGAAGTGCACGCACTGTTTAGCTGGAAAGCAAAATAGGGTGTCTTTCTAAAGTCACCCAAGTTCGAGGAAGCCGGCGTTGCTCGAGTTGATTCACTCGGATGTCTGCGGTCCTATGAAGGTAAAATCTCTTGGTGGTGCTTCTTACTTTGTAACTTTTATTGATGACTGTTCCAGGAAGGTTTTGGTCTATACCTTAAAGACCAAGGATCAGGTGCTGCCTACTTTCAAGGAGTTTCAAGCCTCTGTTGAAAGGGAGACGGGCAAGAAGTTGTTGTGTGTTCGGTCCGACAATGGCGGCGAATACATTGGTCCCTTTGATGCGTATTACAGAGAGCAAGGGATACGACACCAGAAGACTTCGCCAAAGACACCTCAGCTCAATGGTGTAGCGGAGCGCATGAACAGGACACTGATGGAGAGGGTGCGGTGTTTGCTGTCAGAAGCAAACTTGCCGGGCAGTTACTGGGGTGAGGCTCTTCTCACAGCTGCTTATATTATTAATTTATCTCCTAGTGCTCCTTTGCAGGATGATGTGCCTGACAAAGTATGGTACGAAAAAGAGTCGTCATACAATCACCTGCGGGCGTTTGGTTGTAAACCCTTCGTGCATGTACCGAAGGACGAGAGGACCAAACTTGAGCCGAAGACGAGGCGATGCATCTTTGTCGGCTACGGTCGGGATGAGTTTGGCTATAGACTCTACGACCCAGTGGAAGGAAAGCTCTACAGAAGCAGGGACGTGGTGTTCGTCGAGGATCAGACCATGACCAACACTCAGGATTCCGAGACGCCTTCTGAGGCTGAGGAATTGCCTGAGTTAGAGTCATTTTGCTTCGAGCAGTTTCCAGAGGACATCGTAGAGGATCCAGTTATGGGGGAGCCAGTACATGGAGTAGCTCCCAACCTTGATCATCAGCCTGCTGATGGTGGTCAGGGTGTCCCTCAGGAGGATGAGCATGCCGGAGAGGCAGTTCCTGAAGGGGCGGAGGCTGTCGGTATACAGCCAGCACCAGTGGCTCCACTGAGAAGGAGCGACAGAGATCGTCGACCATCTACGAGATACTCACCAGATGAGTATGTGCTATTGACTGACGGGGGAGAGCCCGAAAGTTTTGCAGAGGCTATGGAAGACGAACACAGGCAGGAGTGGATGGAGGCTATGCAGGAGGAGATGAGTTCCTTGCACACCAATTCCACTTATGATCTGGTACGGTTGCCAAAGGGCAAGAAGGCTTTGAAGAATCGATAGGTGTTCAGAGTGAAGCAGACGGAAGATGCTACTCGCCCTCGATACAAAGCGAGGCTGGTAGTCAAAGGCTACGGTCAGCGGAAAGGCGTGGATTATGATGAGATCTTTTCGCCTGTCGTCAAGTATTCGTCTATTCGGGTGGTGCTAGCATTAGCAGCCAGTCTCGACTTGGAGGTCGAGCAGATGGACGTGAAGACGGCAGTCCTCCACGGTGATCTTGAGGAGGAGTTGTACATGGAGCAGCCAGAGGGATTCTGTGAGAAGGGCAAGTCACATTTGGTCTGCCGGTTGAGGAAGAGCTTGTATGGTCTGAAGCAGGCTCCGAGGCAGTGGTACAGGAAGTTCGAGTCGTTTATGGGGGAGCATGGTTATGCACGGACGACGTCGGACCATTGTACATTTGTGAGGTATTTTGCCGATGATGATTTCATCATTTTGTTGCTCTATGTTGATGATATGCTATTAGTAGGTCGGAATGCCACTAGGATAGCGGAGCTGAAGCGCCAACTGGGCGCGGCCTTCTCTATGAAGGATTTGGGCGCAGCGAAGACTATTCTTGGGATGGAGATCAGCCGAGAGAGAGAGTCCAAGCTGCTACACTTGCCCAAACGAAGTACATTCACCGGGTACTTCAGCGTTTCGGGATGGACGGGTCGAAGAAAGTGAGTTCCCCCCTCGCGGCTCACTTTAAGCTCACTGAGGAACAGTGTCCATCTATCGAGGACGAAAAGAAAGATATGGAGCGGGTTCCATATGCCTCAGCTGTGGGAAGTCTTATGTATGCCATGGTGTGTACGAAGCCAGATATTGCTCATGCAGTTGGTACGGTTAGCAGGTATCTTTCAAATCCTGGAAGGGTACATTGGAGTACGGTCAAGTGGATTCTACGTTATCTTCAGGGCACTGCTGGTTGGAGACTTTCCTTTGGTGGTGACGAGCCGAAGCTGGTTGGGTATACCGACGCTGATATGGCTGGAGATGTAGACACGAGGCGATCGACTTCAGGCTACATGATGATGTTTGCGGGAGGAGCAGTGTCGTGGCAGTCGCGGTTGCAGAAGTGTGTTGCCTTGTCGACGACAGAGGCAGAGTACATTGCGGCGACGGAGGCTTGCAAGGAGCTGTTGTGGATGAAGAAGCTGCTGCAGGAAATGGGACTGAAGCAAGAGCAGTACACTTTGCTTTGCGACAGTTAGAGTGTTATCCACCTTGTGAAGAATCAGACGTTTCATAGCCGGTCCAAGCACATCGAGACCCGGTATCATTGGATACGGGATGTGGTTGAGAAGAAGGACGCGGAGCTTGAGAAGGTTCATACAGATGACAACGGAGCTGATATGTTCACGAAGATTCTACCAAGGGGAAAGTTTGAGTATTGCAGGCAGATCGTCGGGATGACGATATCCTCCCCATAGTTGTGAAGGGGAAGATTTGTTGGAGTGGATGGGGTTCCCAACCTATGTGGAGAAGACCCCGGAGTACGACGAGCGCCGTTCGTGTGTCGAAGAAGCTCGGGAAGTAGGCGACGCGGAGTCGCTGCTGCTGTTGAAGACCCGGAGGGAGGTTCTGGAATGAGGAAGCCGAGTTCGGGCCGAACTCGGTCCCAGGCCGAGTTCTAGCCGAACTCGGTCTGGCTCTTCCAGAAGTTGGCCGTCCAGTGCTGTTTGTCCGACACAGAGTTCTGGCCGAACTCTGTGTCGTCGGGGGCTGAAGCAGAATTTCGGGTGAGTTTTCACCATTGGATCTAATCCAACGGTCCAGGTTGGTTGCGGGATTGGGGAGTTAAGTTGGGTTTTCCCAACCCTAATTCATTACGCCATAACGCAACGTAACACAACTTGGAGAGAGGAAGGAGGCAAGAGTGCCATTACAACTTCGGAAGAAAAGACGGAGGATCGAAGGTCGTTTTCGAAGGAGATCGTGTTTCGGGTAATCTCTACTCGTCGTTCTCGCTCTTCGTAGCCTTGTAATCATTGTTCTTACTTCTGAGTGTTGTGGGGATCCGATTTGGATCGGGAGGAGTTTGTAGAGGGTGTAATTCTTCTATTCCATTAGTGGAGGCTTCTCAGGGTTGGACTCCGATCGTCCCGTGGTTTTTTCCCGCAAGGATTTTCCACGTCAAAAATTCTCTGTGTCTGCGTGGATTGTTTTGTGTGGTTGTTTCTGGTTCGTGCATTGTATTGCTCGGTCCTCTCGCAGGTACTCTCCGGTTTGGAGAAAGGTTTCCGCGCTTCTTTCCCAACACAATATTGTACCTCATGAGCCAATTCTGATTTGGATCACACCGTGTTCCCAACAGAACCATTAAACGATGGACCTCGATCGGTGAATCAAATTATAGTAAGATAGTTGTAACCTTCTTTGAAGAAGTTTGGATAATTAACTATCGAACGTCATTTTTGTTCGGATGATTAATTATTGAACGTCATTTTTGGACCTAACGTTTCTCTGAATCTCTAAACACAATAAATTACATATAAGGCAACCATCTCCCTACGATATTGTAAGGTTAAATATAAAACTTAAATTACAAGTTAAGGTCATAATGCATTTAGTTCCCACAAGTAGTAGGACTCTTACGTACTCTGTGTGAACCTTTAGTGACATCTCAATCCTATTTAAGCCCCTTCACTCTTCATAACATGTACACAACATATATACATACATAGCTCTCCTACTTGATTCTCACATTTTCTTGGGAATTAAATGGCTTCTTTAGCATGGCTTCTTCTCTGCTTGGCATCCATGGGAGTAATGTTCACGAATCATGCCCAAATCTTCTTCTGCAGTGCTGATCCAACCGACGGGTTCACCGCAGTCCCGCTAACGGACCGTAATTTCGAGATACAACGGCCGTACAATTTGCCGATCAATGATCGCTACAGCTATATTGATGGAGTACACAAGTTTTGGGTGTACTCTACTGACAAACCACTTCGACCGGATAGCGGTACCAAGCCACGGAGTGAGCTCCGCATCCGTGTAAGCAAGAATTGAAGTATATTTATTATGTATATATAGTTAATAAAAATGATAGAGAACTAAAAAGTTATTCTACTTAATTCCAATGCAATGCAGGGATACGACTACTCATCTGGTGTCTGGCAGTTCGAAGGGTACGGTTTCGTCCCAAATGGCACCTCTGGCACTGCAATCATGCAGATCCACCGATTTTTCGGTGCATCGACCGTGTTGATGCTGAAGGTCTACGATGCTCAGTTGAAGTTCTACACGAGGCAGGTGGTGGAGAGCAACATCTACGATCGGTGGATGAGGATCAACGTGATACACGATGTCGACGCGGACAAGCTGACCGTGTTCGTCGACGGAGTTGAGAAGCTGGAGACGGACGGGAACGGGGCGAGCAAGTTCGATTTCAAGTGCGGGGTTTATACCCAGACTGAGCCAAGCCATTACATGGAGTCAAGGTGGAGGGATATCAGGGTCCTCAAGAAAGATTGAATGATATATATATGATACATGGTCTGAATTATTATGTAGCAATGGAGGGAACCAAATCGTTTGATACAGTAATCATATTTAAAAGAGTGTCATGTTTGTGATAATATTTTAACTTGTATATGAAAGCGAAAGCCTAAAGTGCTTATTTAAAATCCCTATTGGGTTTTGTTCTTAAATATACAAAAGGTAAATGTTTTTGAATGTTTATATCCTATTTCTTTGAAAGTTATGTATATTCTATTAAATTAAATTTATGGAAAATATTTTATGTACCTCCAAAATTTTATCCCTCTATGTCACTCCGTCACGTGGCCCTCTTCTATTCGCTCATGTCTTCCCCCCAACCTCTTTCCCTATTTGCTTGGGTCAATAAGAGAGTGTCACGTGGTAGAAGGACATGGAGGAATGAGATTTTTGGAAGTACATATAGCATCTATATTTCACATACTGACAATCAACTCCACCAGCGGTCCAGTTGAGTATGTATGTCACGTGTCCAAATAATAATTGAACCGAATAATAACTGAACCGACTGAACCAACAATTGTACAATACATGACACCAAATTCTAGACACGAGAGAATCCAACTGTAACCATCGATGAAACTTTTGGCCTCCACTGCCATTGTAAGAATTAAAAATCTATTTTATTTACCAATCATAGATAGAAAAAGGATAAATGTTTTAGGAAAATGCTAAGTCTACAACCAAATAATTAATTACCTTACACATGAATCCCACCCGGTCCCACCTCCTCTCTCTCTCCCCCGTGCTACATAGGCTCCACCCGACCCCACCACTTTCTCCCCTCCTCCAATCAAAATCCGACACGTGGCGGTTGTAAAAAGATTGTAAGTATTTGGTTGCAGACATAACAAAGCTCTAAATTTTATAAAGTAATAGCAAAGTGCACGTACAAATAGCAAAAGATATTAAGTTGCAAAGCCGTCAAATGTTGAAGGTATATAAAGGAACATTAGCCCATTTTGTATAGAGTGGGAATTACAACTCGCTTTCCTGCCAACAAAGCCACAAAATCTCAAGTCCAGGAATTACAAATATCCTTCAACCAAACAACCCTATTGGATTCGTTTGCAACCCGATCAAAAGTACACTTCATTGGTGTTAGATGTGGAATATGAAATTGTACAACCAAAGAAATCATGAAATTGAAAGACATCGCTAATAAAACGTTACAAACAGATCATTCACCATGAATACATCAAATAATTTACAGTCTGTTGGAAAAGAAAACACGAGATTTTCTCTTGCTCCAAGTCATCCACAACGTTACTTCGAGATTTTCTCTTGCTCCAAGTCTTCCACACTTCGCAAAGCTCCACCAACCAAATTTGAGTAACTGTAAAACTAAAACCACATGTAGACAGTTCAGCTAGTCGGTCTCTTAGCTGCCCATTGAAAATAAAATAATAATAATAAACGAGTAACATACTGCATCTACAATCTCTTCGTGCTTTGCCAGCAGTTCACATTGTCTGGCCTTTGCAGCTTCTCTTACTGAATTAGCTTCTAAACATAAAGTATCACCCTATGTAAAGATAAAAGGAGCATGCATTAGAATGCAGGCATGAAAATCGATATGACCCTGAAAAAAGAGGAGTACAATGCAGCAGACTGCTTGCAGATACCTGAATCTAAATCAGGATTGGATTTCTTTTTTCTTTTTTCTTTTAAGACTATGATTTGGATTCAATAACAAAAATACTAGTGCAAAATTACTTCTCGTGGTAATGGTCTATCAGAAATTGATTAGACTATATATGTAACATAGTTGATGTCTCATGGGACTTTTATATTAGAATTTGGTTGAGCCCTTGGTCTATCAGAAATTGATTAGAATATATATGTAACATAGTTGATGTCTCAAGGGACTTTTATAGTAGAATTTGGTTGAGCCCTCTTGAAAGAGTAACCCAGTTTCTCAGAAAGAGAAAGAAACAATTTTCTTCATTTTGAAAGTATGGCTGATGATTTCAGTTTCACCAACCCCAAATCCATTTTATGGTCCACAACCCAAAAGTAATTAAGTAATTGTAGTAGTTATATACCCAACTATGCACGCACTAGGTCTACAAAGCTCTTTTTCTTGAAAATGTCCAAATGTCCTGGGCTCCTCTACTAGTGGAGTGTACCTACTATAAACTAGGGAGGGAATGGAATGGCATAATGATGATATCTAAAATCAGGATTTAAGAAGTTTACCTTTGCAACCATAGCTTCCACATTCCTTTCTCTAGGTTCCAGACTTTGCAGTTTCCTTTCCAATTCTGTCCTACAACCATCAAGTTTCTTAGTGTCCTGTGTAAGCCTTGCATCCCTCTCTTTCTCCATTGCCTTCATCAGCTCCTCACATTGCTTTGCTGATTGTAATTGCAAAATTTTCCGATAAAAATAGAAGATCAGAAGTTGGAATATAGAAAGGCTGGTTTGGTACAGCGCATCTGGAAAAATTCTGCTTATTTTTTGAAAAACAAAGGCAAATGTTGTTTGGTAAGACCAGGTTCTGCTTGTTTTTCTAGTAAGCTAGTTCAGTTTTGGGAAGCTTTTGGAATCAGCGGGAGGCTGCTTTCAAAAGCTGCTTCTGCTTCTGTTTCCAAAAAGCAGCAGCAACACCAAAGTAACCAAACCCAGCCTAAGTAACCCGATTCAAGACAAATATCTAATAGATTAAAGTTTATGACAGTTTGAAATAAAGGAACAAACACATGTATCAACTTGAACTTCAAGACAACCTTTTCCTTGCCACTCATCTATTTTTGCTTCAAGTGAAATCTTTGAGACCTCTTCTTCACTCAAGTTAGTTTTAAAAGTTTTCACATCTTTATCAACACTTTTGGCTGAATTAACCTGAAATATACCAAAGAAAACAAAAGTCATGCCTTCAGGTACCAAATTAGAAGCATTATTTGGTTCTGTCAAAACACTTTAAACCAAGTAAATAACAATTTACTTAACTTTGAATTTTCATAGGGTTTCATGTTGAATAATAATTGCAACCACAAACACAGACTTACAGATTTATAATTTCCAAAGTCTAATGGCTTTGTTAACATATGCCCTAAGGGCACATTTTAAGGACAATTAATGAAGTACTTTTTTGCTTTCGAAATTATCATCTATAATAAATGTACAATGTTATCTTTAAAATATTTTTTTGTTACCAAAATAATCCTATCTTGAAAATTGGAAAGCAAATTCACATCAAGGAAGAGACATGGAAGCAGAATTGTCACGATCAGAAACCCAAGGTACCTCACATCAAGGATGATACATGGAAGTACAACTGTACGACCCCTAACAGAGCAATGGTTTAGAATCCTTTGGTATTTGACAGAGATATCAATTAGCTAATTTGGATGACCTCTAAGTCATGAAAATGATTGCTGAGAGGAGATAGAAGACATCTTAAGGATGGCATTGCAAAAAAGACGGATATGAATTGGGTGGGAAAGACTACTACAAGTCTAAGGTAGACAGGAAAGTCGTACACACACACATATATATATGAGGAGGGATCATTATCCCCGCTATTAAACATTTCTGAATGTTCCCGAAATAGCAGCCGTTGTATCCATTTTCTTTGACTATATATATTAGTTCTAAATCTCACGAGAAATTGGATAGTTTAAGGATAAAAAAATGTACGGTCAAAAAATAAGATCAACGTCCTATTTCGGAGACATTCGGGGATGTGTGTGTCAAGGTAGTCAAAGGCGCAAGGCGCACTCGAAACGCAAAGGGTCCATATCGTCCGAGGCGCAATGCACATTTAAGGCGTGCGCCTGAGCAAAACGAGACACAAAAACAAAAAATATACATAAATAAATAAATTATTAATGTAAGAAATAAAACAAAATAATATATTAAAACCAAAAAATATGTTAAAATATAACCATGTGAACTAACGGAGCAACAAAAGTAATAGCAGTCAACAGAACTTACAAGAATTTGTATTCTCTCTACCACGTTTTTAGTAATATGAGCCATAGGCTCATACTCTTATATGAACCATTACACGTGGCTTCCATGTGGACCAATAAAAATATAGTATCTTGGAAAAGAAAATTTAAATAGATAAAAATAAAAAATACCATAAAAGATTTGATAAATAATAACTCACCATATCTTTGCCTAGGAATTTAATTCGATAGAAATAAAAGATCTCATAATGTTAATGTTAAAATTAATATTAATTTAATGTTAATATTAATGTTAATATTAATTTAATTTTAATGTTAATGTTAATATTAATTTTAATTTTAATGTTAATATTAATTTCAATGTTAATGTTAATATTAATGTTAATATTAATAATTAATTTTCATGTTAATATTATTGTTAATATTAATTTTAATGTTAATATTAATTTTAATTTTAATTTTAATGTTAATGTTAATTTTAGTTTTAATTTTAATGTTAATTTGAATTTGGAGGGACAAATGGCATTATTCCTATTTAAATTCCTATGCAAACATATTTGCTAGGCAAAAATATGGTAAGTAATTATTTATCAAACCTTTTATGAGATCTTTTATTTCTATCTATTTTAATTTTTTCTTCCAAGTTACTGTATTTATATTGATCCACATGGAAGCCACGTGGAATGGCTCATATAAGAGTATGAGCCTACGGTCGTAATATATATATATATATATATATATTGGTGTCCTTCTTGACTCCCTCAGGCTCGTGGCACGGCCACCCAGCCAACCCGAGCGGAGACGGGTCTACAACCCATAGTGCTCAACAGAGAGCCCTCCCTCGCAGACAGAGGTCTACAACCTAGAGTGCTCGACAGGGAGCCCCCCTCAATCCAAGTAGGCTTGGAACACCCGTGGCATATAGCCACCCAGCCGGCGCCCAAGAGGGGACTCGAACCCGGGACCTCCCACGGATGAGTCCCCCTCTCTAGCCACTTGAGTTAGAGCCCTCGGACAGTTATATATATATATATATATATATATATATATATATATATATATGTCATTGTGTCAAAGCTTCTTGGCTTTAGTGGTCAACTTGTGGAGACATAGCACATCCTGGCTGGGTGGGTTCGATCCCACGGAAAAGCTAATTATTAATATATATATATATATATATATATATATATATATATGGAAGGAAAAAAAAAAATATATATATATATATATATATATATATATATATATATATATATATATATATATATAAAGTCACAACTTTGAGATCCAAGGTAGCTTGGATTTTGGGTCATGACAATAACACTAGTTAAACTCTTCGGTCGTAAATAGCTATTTAGTGCACCCAAAAATCTCTTGAAGAATTTTACGACGGCTAGTTAAGAATCTAAATCAAACATACTTGCTCTTGTATAGTCTGCATCTGGGAAAAATGCTTCGACACCTTTTCATATGCCTGCAAGAGAAAAAAAAATAGTTTCTTCAGCGCAAAGTGAGAAATGATAAGCAATGGAAAAAAGAAACAAAGTTTACTGAATGGGTGCTACTCTTAAAACACGGTGGACAAATCTCGGGCAGCAAAACCACTACTGCGATTGTTAAGAAAAAAAGAAGACGAAAGATTTGTTTATTGATAACCAGTACCTTGCTCTAGAGTACAAGTTCACTCAACAATAAATTTATGAGAAATTATTTATGTCAATAGATTAAATAATAATATTCTTGAGATAAGTAAAAGGTACTAATCGGTCCAACATGTACGATTATGTCATATGTAAGCATGAAGACCGGAAGAAAGAAAATGCCAGGCATAGAAAGAGAATGATATACAAATACAAACTTTGAGTTTGCTCTAGTTGAAGACTGTCCGATGGAGCCTCTTAATTATCAATTCACTTAAATCAAAGAGCAAAGAATAAGGAATGATGAAGTCATTTTAGATAATTGAACCAAAGAGTGCAACTTAAAGAAGCACGACATATCCAAGTGTTATAACAAAAAAGTTATTCAAGGGAGTCCACAGTTTTGGTGAAAGAAAGTGTGAAACTCGCTTTACATCAGGCTAAAGTCTGAAAGGCAATTAGGTGAATAAAGGCTGATGGTGCAGACTTTTGCAAAGAGAAAATTGGTTTAGTAGGTCTCACTGATTGGTGAAGGTGTAGTTGGACGAACCCAGAGCAACAAAAACAAAAGCATGACCAAGCTTTGAATTAAAGAGTGCACCTTAAAGGACATATCCAAATGCTATACCCAAAAATCTATCCACCGAGTCCACAATGTTAGTGAAAAAAGAAATGTCGATGAGAAAAGGGTGACACTAGGACACAGTTGCATCTGTTTTACATTGGGCTAAAGTGTGAAAGTCAATTAGGTGAATAAAGGCTGTAAGCCAACTTTCACGGTGACAGTCAAGCTTTGTTGTTGTTTTCTATGTATGAGCCTTTTCCCCTGGCTGTTTAGTTATAGGAGCACTAGTTAAATAAAGTTCACTAGATGAAATGGTCAAATCTTTTACGACTCCTATCGTCAACCAAACATCAATCTTGAGTGAATTCACCCAATAGGGAAAAAGGTTAAGAGTCTTAAGACTGCATGATTTTGAGGAAACTCCCGTCTTGCTTTTGTAATTGTGTTCTCTTTTAGTAGAATGCCATAATAGCAATTCTATGATCATAATTGTCCAAGCCCTTCTCCTCTATACTCTGGTTAGTTATGGAGCATAACAAGTCAGGTAGGTTCAGTGGATGAACTGGACAAAAATTTACGAACATTTGGTGAGGCCAAGCACGTGCTGATCGAGTTAATCACATGTGGAATAAGTTATAATCAAATATAAATTACTGTAGTGTCCAAAAAATAAACAAATTAAAGGCAAAAGAGCAGCAGTAATTAAATTTCAAAAGAATGTAATCAAGTTTCAATACCTTCGAGTAGACCTCCATAACAGCAGTTATCTTCTGAACATTTTGCATTGCTAACCTTTCATAATTCTTCACTTCTTCTCGATTCGCTTTTTTCTCCTCAAGGGCCCTCTTTAGATGGAAACAGAATATATGTCGTTAATTATAAAGATGAAAAAATAACAGATGTTAAGTAAATAGCATGCACAGGCATGTGCGTGTGTATAAAATGAATGATTCTTGGATAAGCAATAAGAACATAAGAGTATATATGTCTAAGTCAATAAGCTACTATGCACCACTTCCATAAGGTTGCTCCAAAAAACTATGGACAGTAAAATGCAAAACCCAAGCAGAGAGATAAGTGCACTAAGGGATTAAGTGGAAAAAAAACTGCAAGCTCATAATGAACATTTTTACAAAAATCCTTTAAGATACTTAAAGGTCCACATATAGATCAAGTGATTCAAAATACTGCACAAACTATTTGTCTAACAAAAGTTACAGGAGTTGAATGATAGTAGTTTGTGAGACTAGTAAGCAACTGATTGTGATGCATTAAACAAGAGGAAAAGTTGTTAAGAGTTCCTCCTGGAATAGGACATGCAAGCATGATGATATAAAAAAAAATGATGGTAATATTGTCGAACAAAAGAAGATTGTTAGCTCAAACAGAAAAAGGAGCAGCTAAATACAGAAAATTAAGAAGTTTAAATATTACTATTTATTTAACAACAACAGCAATTTGAAACCGCCGCCCGTCATCACAACAAGAAATTGATAAGTCCCATAATTTAAAAATAAGTTTAAATTCCAAATATTTACATGCATGGCAAAGTGATCAATGCAAAGAAATGAATACATTCATGCTATACATGTGCATGCTATATAATCAATAGTTGCTGTCATTCCCAGGCACATGCAAAATATGTGCCTACTTCATCTAGTAGATAATAAACAAAACAATGTCCACATAGAGTATCAAGCTGCATAATCAATGCATTAGCCACCAGCTTCCCTAATTATCTTTATAAAACTTTTTTTATCAATATGCTCTATTGACCTTTAAACCTTTACATAAAGGCCTCACATGCCGAATGGTAATGCAATCGAAACTGATTGAATTTATGAGGACAACCTGATTCTGTGATAACTGCACAGTATCCAGTGAATAAACAAAACTAAAAGACATGTACCAATATTAGAAAAAGTGGGATACAGAGAGAAGGACAAGGAGAACAGGATACAGCTGTATATGGATAGCAAGATAAAATGTAACAGTATATAGAAGCTTTTGTATAACTCATGAAAAAAAAGATTTAAAATTAGGTTGCTATATTCTAAGCAGTTTAGAAGAACTTACAGATTGGCAATGTGATACATACAATTTCAATGACATTGAATATCACTTCTAGAAAGAATTCAATACGGATAAAAATGTAATAATCGATCATTCTAATTAGAACCTAGAGATACTAACGATAATACATGTGATTTGTTAACAAATCTACAAAAATAGTATAAATAACACAGATATTAGAAAAGTTCCACATTGAAATTCTCAAACTAACATATACAGAAACATATTCCAAGATGTATTGGCAGAATGTCCACCAGATGTATTGACATCATCTTTTTACGTGAGTCAAGGTCAGACCCATTTGTTAAAGTATAACGTTTTCAAGCATGTTAGAAACATAAAAGGTTGAGCAGCCCAGTGGTGGAACCTTGGGTATGGAAAGGGTACTCGTTCCAAACCCAGTGGGGACAGTGGGTGACTGGTCCTTATAAAACATGACTACTTAATAAATGTGCATTTCCTATGATTGTCAAGTATGGCTCTTCTTGTGTCCAATACAGTTTACCACGAGTGTATGATGCGGTTTCCCAATTTTTTTACAAAGGATATGATGCTGGTATTGGGCATGTTTCTTCGAAAATGTATCTCCTACTATAGTACAGAATGTCTGAAACTGTGATCATGACTGCATTTCAAAAAAAAAGATCTTAGAAGTGCACTGACAGACCTAAATCTAAAAGGTATCAACAAACTAGAGAATTTCAAAAGTTCTAGTTTATGCGGTTACCAACCTACTTGCCAACCCAAAACCTGTTGGCTGCACAAGTGTAGAAACAGATATACAAACAAATTCACACTGAAGATCAGTTTCTTCTAGGAAGGTCTCAGGTAGTGTCTGGTCCAATATGTAGTTACCTATGCGAATTCCCTAAGGCTAGGCAAGTTTCAGTCGATGATTCTTAAAACTAGTTACACAGCTTACTTTGGTGCACTTCGACGAATAAAGCAATCTGTTCATGCAGGATAAAACTCTAATACATGAAGCTCACGCTAATTTGGATTAAGGGGGTTTGTTTTTGGTGTAGCATTGCATGTAAAAACCTAGTTCTCAACAAAAGCCCGTCTTTAAGTGGTTCAATAATTTCCTCCAACTGTAAAAAGCAAGAACCACCTGTAAGCACAAAGGTACTAACTTCAAACTCTCACCTATTTTTCTCTTAGGGCATAGTAAAACATTAGTTGATTGATAGTCACCATGAATATCATAGAAGGCATAAAGCAACTTCTTGAGTAACCTGCAGGGTACATCTCTAATACATGGACACCCTGCTAATTTGGATTAAGGGATTTATTTTTATCTTAGCAATGCATGTTAGAACCTCATAGTACATATCTCTAGTATGTTGGCCCATTGGTCATATGGTCAACCTGATTTTAATAATTGATCAAAACTCTGTCTGGATATACAAAGCTTGTTGGGACATTCTCAGCTTCTTGGACATAAGCAAGATTGGATATTCACTTCGTTCAAGACTGAAGATCTGTTTGCCTACTTGAGTCTGTATTTCCTATGCAATGTAATTTTCTTTTTATTTGAGTCTAGGAATACATTGTACACCGAGTCGTACTGGCAAATAGGCTATTCCCAAAATAGTTCAAAATGTTTTTAAAATGACCTATCAAATTGTTTACAAAAAGGTTTTCAAAAAGGTTTTCAAAAATCACCAAAACCTATTTTAAAAACCCTAACCTAACCCTGACAGAACTCGGCCAAAGTTCGGCCAGAGTTCGGTTAGTAGTCGTTTTGATTTTGAATTCTCTGGAACTTGGTCCTCCTGCAGTTGCGGATTTGACCGAGATTTGCTCATCGAGTTCTGCCCGAATTCTGCCCGAATTCTGACAGAGTTCTCCCTTTGGAAATCCTATAAATAGAGAAGTATTTCGATCATTTCAAATCACTCATTCACTTTCAATCTTCTCTCTATCTAAAGCTTTCTATCTTCCAAAGAGTTTTCTAGAGCTTTCATTTTCAGATCCCAAGCCAGTTACAATCCTCTAGTCGATTTGCCAGTGCGGTACGGTCTAGAAGTTTCTAAGAGATTGTAATCAGAAGGCTTGATTGAAGAATACCTCTTCACATTTGAAGTTGGACGAGTTCTTCGTATCAAAGCTCGCGTTGTAGAAGTTGCAAGGACTTCGTAAGAAAACTTGCGGTTTTTCCTATAGTGGATTCAAACTGGTAGCAAGAGTTCTACCGACTGGATTAGTCCTCAACAGAGGGATACCAGTATACATCGCTGTCTTTGCGTTTGCTTTCTGAACTCTGCCTTTACTTTATTTTCATCTGTGATTATATACTGTGATTGTGTTGCTAACTTTTTAATTAGCATTATTCCGCTGCCAACTCTATTCACCCCCCCTCTAGAGTATTACGCTTTACTATATCGTTCCTACAATTGGTATCAGAGCGGGTGTTACAGGTAAAGCAAGGTAAAAGTGCTATTATTTATTCATTATTTATTAGATCACAGCACATCACATGGCTACTATGAAATTCACAAGTGAAGGTCAGGCCACAAATAGACCTCCTCTGTTTGATGGTACTAACTACACTTATTGGAAAACACGGATGAGTTTCTTCTTAAAGTCTCTTGATTTTGACTTATGGGCTATTGTTCTTGATGGCTATCAAAAGCCACCTCGTATAAATGTCGAGGGTGTTTTAGTTGAAAAATCCCAAAACAGTTATACAGAGGAAGAAAAAAAAAAGGCCAGTCTTGACACACGTGCCATTAATGCTCTTTTTTGTGCCTTAGACAGAACAGAATTTAACAGGGTATCTACATGCACAACGGCAAATGGTGTATGGAAGCTTCTCGAAGTTACACATGAAGGCACGACTCAAGTCAAGGAGTCAAAAGTCAGCAGACTTACTCAAGAGTACGAGGCGTTCAAAATGAAGCCAAATGAAACAGTCACACAAATGTTCGAGAGGTTCTTGGATATTGTAAACCCTTTGTCCTCCTTAGGCAAAGAATACAGTAACCACGAAAAGATTCGCAAACTCCTGCGAGCTCTCACCAAGAACTGGATTCCGAAGGCTACAGCTATCATTGAAGGAAACGACCTCACCACAATGTCACTTGAAGTACTCATGGGTAAGCTACTCACTCATGAACTGGATCTACAAGATTTTGAAGAGCCTGCACCAAAGGAGAAGACTATCGCCCTCAAGGCTCAGCACAGAAAAGCTGCTGAAGATGACTCAGACAGTAGTGGATCTGATGCTGAAGATCAAGCTCTCATAGCAAAGAAGTTCAAAAGATTCATGAGACATGAGAAGAGAGTCAAAGAGAACAACAACAACAACTGGTACCAAGAAGATGCTGTCTGCTATGGCTGCAAGAAGAAGGGACATATGAAGAAGGACTGTCCCATCAACTCATCATCGAGCAAGAAGAACAACAGGTATGAAAAAGGCAACCTGAAAAGATCAACGTCTCGGAAATACGCCAACACCAGCATATGGCATGAGAGTGAAGCTAGCGACTCAGAAGATGAACATTCAGAGGACGCTGCAAACATCTGCTTCATGGCAATCGATCAGATACCTACTGAACCTGTAGAAACATATGATGACTTTACCTTTGAGCAATTAGGAGATGCCTTCAGTGACCTGATGCTTGACTACAGGAAACTGCGTAGTAAATATCAGACCGCTAAGAAGGTACTCAAAGAGTACAAAGGAGAAATAGGAAGACTTACCGACCTACTAGCTGAGGTTAGAACTAGTGTTAGTGAGTCTGGTGAGCTTTCCTCTATAAAGCTCTTATTACACGAGACTAAACAGTCATCCGAAGAGAAAGATAAGATTATAGACCAATTGAGAGAAGATCTTTCAAAAGAAAAGAAAAGTCTTCAATCTGCACAAATCAGAATGGAATCACTCACTTCTGATTATACTAAGTTATATGACACTTCCAAAAGGTTGGAAATTAGGTTAGGAAAACAGCCTGAGCCTGCTGCTTCCTATCCTAACACGTGTCACTTACCGAAAATTCGGAACATTCCCAAGCCAAACACTGTCAGACCAAACCATATAAAACCTTTACCCCAAAAGGTTAAGCCCAAACATGATCATAGGTATGCATTCTTCTATACTAGAAAACCTAAACCTACCAACCATGCACATCACTCTGCTTTCAACACTCAACATGCACAATGTCATTATTGTGGCCTCATTGGTCATATTTCATCTGCATGTAGAATGAGAAAGCTAGTTGATTTAAATGTTTATGCTTGGATACCTAAAGCTAACAATTCAGGACCCTACAAGAAATGGGTACCAAGAGTTTCATCTGCAAACTGTTTTGTAGGTGGAACACCCTTCACATGCTAGAAGCAAATGGATCCTCGACAGCGGTTGCTCACGGCATATGACCGGTGACGCTACTCTATTTGCAACACTATCGAAGAAAAAGAAGGAAGGCTATGTTTCCTTCGGCAATAATTTAAAAGGGTATATTATTGGTATCGGTGATGTTGGTAAATCTCCCTATCCCGTGATTAAAGATGTCTGTCTGGTTACCAAGTTGAAACATAATCTGCTCAGCATAAGTCATCTAGCTGATCATGGTTATGGTATCAACTTTGGCAAAGACATATGTACTATAGTTGATAGCTCAACTGGTAGTACTATCTTTGAAGGAATCAGGGAAGACAATATATATGTTTTCTATCTATTGGAAGAAGCTAACATTTCAGGTAGATGCTTAATGGCCAAAAGTGATGAGAGTCATTTATGGCATATGAGACTCGGTCATGCAAACATGGATACAATTTCAAGATTATCCACAAAGAAGTTAGTACGCGGTTTACCGGACATAACATTCAAGAAGGATTCGGTATGCAGCCAATGCGAAAAGAACAAGGCTACCAGATCCACATTCAAGTCTGTAAACGCAGTATGTACTACTAGACCTCTACAATTGCTACACATGGATTTATTCGGTCCTAGCAGAGTTGCTAGCCTCGGAGGTAAATTATATGCATTTGTAATTGTAGATGATTTTTCTAGATACACGTGGGTATATTTTTTGACACGCAAGAATGACGCATTATCCGAATTTGTCGCCTTTTGCAAGAAAGTACAAAATGAAAAAGGTTACATGATCACTCGTATTAGAAGCGATCATGGAGGCGAATTCGAGAATGCTGATTTCGAACAATTTTGTGACACACACGGTTTTATACACGAGTTCTCCTGCCCTAGAACTCCACAACAAAATGGAGTTGTGGAACGTAAGAACAGAACTCTAACCGAAATGGCCAGAGTAATGTTAAATCAATTTAGCCTACCCAAATACTTCTGGGCTGAAGCTGTCAATACAGCTTGCTTTGTGCTCAATAGAGTTCTAATTCGACCCAAATCGAAGAAGACTCCATTTGAGTTATGGTTTGATAGAATTCCTTCAGTTTCATATTTTAAGATATTTGGCTGTAAGTGCTTTATTCTTAATACTAAAGACAATTTGGGAAAGTTTGACGAAAAGGCCGATGAAGGTATATTTTTAGGTTATGCGGCCAAGAGCAAAGGATACAGAGTCTTCAACAAACGTACCATGATCATCGAAGAGTCAATCAACGTCACTTTTGATGAAATGAACCAAATGACACTCGATGACAGTGATGAAGATCTGCCTACATCAAGTTCAACATCAGCTGAACCTGAACCAAGCTCTGCACAAGCTGAACCCCCTAGAGGAGATCCAGGAACCAGCTACCTACAGAGTCTACCGAAAAGGTTAAAATTCACAGCTGATCATCCACAAGATTTGGTAATTGGTGACATTACCAAAGGAGTAAGCACTCGATCATCCAGTAGAGATATTATTTCTAGTGTTGCATTTATTTCACAGCTAGAACCTAAATCTATTGATGAAGCATGTAATGATAGTTTCTGGATAGATGCCATGCAAGAGGAATTGAACCAATTCGAACGGAATCAAGTTTGGGAACTTGTTCCCAAGCCTATTGATCATCCGGTCATTGGCACCCGTTGGGTATTCCGAAACAAACTGAATGAGGATGGTTTAGTAACTCGTAACAAGGCTCGACTCGTAGCTCAAGGATACAATCAAGAAGAGGGTATCGACTACGATGAGACTTATGCCCCAGTTGCGAGATTAGAATCCATTCGTATGTTATGTGCATTTGCATGTTTTCATGATTTCAAACTTTTTCAAATTGATGTAAAAAGTGCTTTTCTAAATGGATTTATAAAAGAAGAAGTTTTTTGTAGCACAACCTCCGAGTTTCACGGATTTCAAAAATCCTGACCATGTTTTCAAGTTGAAGAAAGCCTTATACGGTTTGAAACAAGCCCCTCGTGCTTGGTATGATCGTCTAAGCTCTTTTCTACTTGACAACGGTTTTACAAAAGGAAAGGTTGACACTACACTTTTTATTAAATCTTTTAATAGCAAGCTGCTTTTAATTCAGATCTATGTTGATGATATCATATTTGGATCCACTGATGAATCTCTTTGTCAAGAATTCTCTAAGTGTATGCAGAATGAGTTTGAGATGAGCATGATGGGAGAGCTGAAATTCTTTCTCGGATTGCAAATCAAACAAACCGACAATGGGACATTCATTAATCAAGCCAAGTACACAAAAGATTTGCTAAAGAAGTTTGATCTGGACAATGTCAAACCTATTGGCACTCCGATGGCAACTTCAACAAAGCTTGATTCTGACGAACAAGGCAAGCCAGTCGACACACGTAAGTATCGAGGTATGATTGGTAGTTTACTTTACTTAACTGCTAGTCGTCCAGATATAATGTTTAGTGTTTGCTTGTGTGCACGTTTTCAAGCTAACCCAAAGGAATCACATCTGTCCGCAGTTAAGCGTATCTTCCGATACCTTAAAGGCACTTCTTCTGTCGGCTTGTGGTATCCCAAATCCAAATCCTTTGACCTTATTGGTTATTCGGATGCAGATTTTGCTGGATGCAAGGTTGATAGAAAAAGTACTAGCGGTACATGTCATTTCTTAGGCAAGGCTCTAGTCTCTTGGTTTAGTAAAAAGCAAAATTCTGTAGCCTTATCAACAACAGAGGCTGAGTACATCGCCGCAGGACGTTGTTGTGCTCAGATTTTGTGGATGAAACAAACCTTAGAAGACTTTGATTTATTTTACACACATATTCCCATTTTCTGTGATAACACTAGCACCATTAATTTGACTAAGAATCCTGTATGTCACTCTCGTACTAAACATATCGAGGTTCGGCATCATTTTCTTAGAGATCATCATCAAAATGGAGATATAAACCTTGTGTACATAGATACTGAAAATCAATTAGCTGACATCTTCACTAAACCTCTAGCGGAAGATCGCTTCAATTATTTACGTCGAGAATTAGGAATTTTGGACGTCAATAATATTAATTGATTTTATTTTATGATTGTATATCATTATGCAAAAACTGTGTTAGAGACAAGCTAATAAAGAGTCTGTCTGTCACCACAACTACGGTTGAAGCGAAGCGGTACTTAAGAGTTCCCCGGTGAACCTCCGCCAGCTGGGACAGTACTCCTACAGCTAATCTGAGACAGCTGCTGTGTAACGATATTTAACTCATAAAATATTATTAATTATGTTATTTGAAAGCTAAAATAACTAATCTTTGAATTAAATATTTGAAACGAGTCAATAAAAAAGAAGTAGCAAAATCAACTTGAAAGAACCCTAGGCGAATTCGGCCAGAACTCTGACCGAATTCGACCCGAGTTCGGTTGGGGGTATCTGTGTATATATACACAACCCGAGAGCTTCTTCTCTTCCATTGCTTCCATATTTCCAACCAGCAGCTACAGCCGCCCGAAAATCCTCCAAACCCTAGGTATTCACCAACCCATTGCTCCCTATCTACTTGGTGAAATCCTTCCAAACTTTGGAATCGTGCGGAGATCATCCTTCTCTACAACATATCTAATTTTTGTGAGGTATAACTCTCTCTTTCTCCACTTTCAAATTTGTGCTTATTTATTTCAATGGCACCTAGATTTAATCCGTCTAAGAGGAAGAAGACTACTCCTAGTGAGGAAGGGTCCTCTTCGAATCCTCACACGGATTCTTTGTTTTCGCCAGTCCAAAAGAGCGACGGTGCTTTCGATGGGTTTTTCTTTCAAACCCTCGATCAAGCTTTATTATGGTACGGTGACTTTTCCACCCGATCCATATGCAGCGGCGCTCCGGTTAAATGGACGGTATTTCCTGACCATCGTCACTTATTTGAGGCATTAGGGTTACATTTGCTTGTTAAACTGTGCTTCCCAATTGCTACTAATGCCATTAGATTGTTCTATTGCAATCTCGTAGTTAACACTTTTGACGTGAGCACACGTGTTGGAGGCATAGATATTGAGTTCAATGATGTCCTCCTAGCGGAGATTCTTGGGATTCCCAATGAAGGTGAACCGCTAGTTGATATCACGGAATTCGAGTTTCCCGAAGGCACTACACTCACGAGTTTCAAAACGGAACTTTGTGCACCTGACAGAGTACGTTCTGGAAAGTTTAAGGCTAACAACCTTAACTTGTTTAACTACGAATTGCATCGCATCATCTACTCTACTCTACTTCCTAAATCCACTTCCAAGGATGATGTGACTTCGCTTGAGCTGTCCGCTATGTATCATCTTATCAAGGGGATTCCTTTTTCCGTCCCCAAGACTATTATTCAGATGATGGGACGTTGTCGTGCAAGAGATCGAAATCTCTCTTACGCGATGATTCTCCCTCGTATCTTTCAGCGCTTCGACATCGATCTATCGACTTGTACTCAGGACTCTGAGCCCAAGTTACTCCAGCTTTCTCGTCGCAGCCGGACTGCTTCAGCTACACCTCCTGCTCCTCCTACTGCACCATCTCCACCACATCAGCCGTATGCCATGACTTTTGAGGGCATACATCAGCACCTATCTGCTTTGCACGTCTCGATGACGGACATGAGCGTGAGTTCCGCGATGTCACCCGTTACCAGGCGATGGCAAACTCCTTGGCCGATCTGCGTTTTGCACAGACTGGTCACTCTGCCGCTTCCATCCCTCGAGATCCAGCTTTTTCGGGTTACCGCTGTGAGGATGAGGCTGTCCATGCCTACTTCCAGCCCGGTAACGCCTATGATTGGTATCGTGCTCCTCGAGATTATGTTGGCGAGTTCTATGCTGGCGCCCCTACTCATCCTACTGGCGCTGGTACTTCTGGTGCTGGTACTTCCGGTCATGCTGGCCGTGCTGCTGATGATATTGATGATATGGATAGTGATGATGAGAACTGATCTGATTACTAGTGACATTCTACTGTACACTTGGAAATGCTCCGACATTCCAAGTTTTTATCATTTACTTTTTGATTAGTACTTTGTAGTTTGCTATCAGTATTTCTTTTATCTTCATGGACATGTTTATGATGTTTCATTTATGACATCTCAGTTTAGTTCAGCATTTTGTTTAGCACTATTTTCTTATATTGCTTTTCATTTTTAAACTGTCTGTGAAATAGCATGCCTGAGATTTTTTTTTATGCAATACATGCTTGTGATGATAATTTTGTAGAAATATTACATGCCTGTAATGCTATATCTCTAATTATTTACTGTATCTTTTATTTTGTTTTCTCACTATTTGTTACTTATGCATTGATTGCGGGGGAGTCTTCTGCATTTCATGCGGGGGAGCCTTCTCTTGTACAACTATTTTGCTAAGTGACAAAGGGGGAGAAAATTAAAATGATCTAACATTTTTTTTGAGTTGAATACAGGTTATGAACAATTTTTCACCTTTTGATATTTTTTCGAACTAGCTTATTGTTATATCATTCATAGTTTGTCAATTATCAAAATGGGGGAGATTGTTGGCCCATTGGTCATATGGTCAACCTGATTTTAATAATTGATCAAAACTCTGTCTGGATATACAAAGCTTGTTGGGACATTCTCAGCTTCTTGGACATAAGCAAGATTGGATATTCACTTCGTTCAAGACTGAAGATCTGTTTGCCTACTTGAGTCTGTATTTCCTATGCAATGTAATTTTCTTTTTATTTGAGTCTAGGAATACATTGTACACCGAGTCGTACTGGCAAATAGGCTATTCCCAAAATAGTTCAAAATGTTTTTAAAATGACCTATCAAATTGTTTACAAAAAGGTTTTCAAAAAGGTTTTCAAAAATCACCAAAACCTATTTTAAAAACCCTAACCTAACCCTGACAGAACTCGGCCAGAGTTCGGTTAGTAGTCGTTTTGATTTTGAATTCTCTGGAACTTGGTCCTCCTGCAGTTGCGGATTTGACCGAGATTTGCTCATCGAGTTCTGCCCGAATTCTGCCCGAATTCTGACAGAGTTCTCCCTTTGGAAATCCTATAAATAGAGAAGTATTTCGATCATTTCAAATCACTCATTCACTTTCAATCTTCTCTCTATCTAAAGCTTTCTATCTTCCAAAGAGTTTTCTAGAGCTTTCATTTTCAGATCCCAAGCCAGTTACAATCCTCTAGTCGATTTGCCAGTGCGGTACGGTCTAGAAGTTTCTGAGAGATTGTAATCAGAAGGCTTGATTGAAGAATACCTCTTCACATTTGAAGTTGGACGAGTTCTTCGTATCAAAGCTCGCGTTGTAGAAGTTGCAAGGACTTCGTAAGAAAACTTGCGGTTTTTCCTATAGTGGATTCAAACTGGTAGCAAGAGTTCTACCGACTGGATTAGTCCTCAACAGAGGGATACCAGTATACATCGCTGTCTTTGCGTTTGCTTTCTGAACTCTGCCTTTACTTTATTTTCATCTGTGATTGTGTTGCTAACTTTTTAATTAGCATTATTCCGCTGCCAACTCTATTCACCCCCCCTCTAGAGTATTACGCTTTACTATATCGTTCCTACATAGTAATCCTACTTAATTAATGAAAACCCTGTCATATGTTGTCTCTCAAAGACTCAAACCATCTGGCTCCGTGTCTACTACCTTGGTCTCCCACACTTGATTGGAGACTGTTATAGTCACTGTTGCTCTTGCAGACTGAGCTGGTTGTCCTACTCCCTTTAGAAGAGGTAACTCTTCGCTCAGCTCTGCTAGATTCCCTCTCCTCCACCTCCACCACATGCTTCAACTTCAAGGTATTAATAACACATCAGCCTGATATGGATCCTAGCATTTGGTCTTCAACCGATGTGAAAACCTCAATAAGTATACTAAATGCACAAGGATTCCAATATTGAGTCATTTAAGGGGTTGGGTTTTGACGCCAAGGTTTGAAATAGTGCATATGTGCTCATTAGAGGCTTTCGACGACAATAATCCCATGAAGGATTTTACTAATTTGATTCCAAGTATTTGAGCATCGACAGTTAAAGATTGGTTACTTGAAGAAACCAAAACTAAGCGAGCATGGCAGGCAATGCTAGATGACATCACACGTATCCACAGCTCATAAGGGAATTCTTGAAGCATAGTGCCAAAGGTTAAAAACAGTTCAAAGGCTTGTTCTAACATAGACTACCTAGACCTTATACTTTGTTTATTTGTGAAAATAAAACTTATGTATCTGCAAGTATGTGCTTAATCCAACTAAGAAGCAACCCTGGACTGAACACATAATGAAACAGTTATAAACATCATGTGCCTCCATCGACAGAAATATAAAATAATTAGGAACATTGGTAGGCTGCCCAATTTATGATGCGGTGATTGGTAAAGGTTCTCCTGCAAAGTACAACGACAACCAACTAATATGACAAGAAAACAGTGACAATGGCAGAGATGGATGACCATTATACCGCATAGAAAACATTCAACTATCTAAGATACTTGTTTAAATTATTTGCATAATTTTCTGTGCTCCTAATAAAAAGATAATTTGGTGACAAATTGCACCTGTAGTTTGTCTGGTGATTGAACAATCTTTGACAGCAATTTGGAATTTTCTTGGGCATTTTTCACAAGCTCAAAATCAGCTTGAGAGATCTGAAAGAGAAATAGAATAAAAAAATTATCATTGTTCATCTTCATCAAAAACAACATCAACAAGATAGTAACAATAATGGTAATAGAACTAACGACAACAACAGCTTTAATAATGGATGTTAGAAGAAATGGATCATGTCAATCGCTAATAACAAATAAAGACTCAGAAACATGTCAAGTTAATCATAGTTAGGAGCTACAAAGCGATGCAGCATCCATAATAGTTTGCATCAAATCTAAAACTTATCATATATAAGTATACAGAAAGGAAATGATGTAAAATTACAGCTAAAAGCAGAGAAACTCTTAGAACTGAACAATTGCTCAAGTTTAGGTACAGTAAGAAAAAAGCTGTTCTTCACAAAATAAATTTTCATCCAGGAATATTATGTATACATGATTGAGAAGAAAAAAACTGTTGATGTACTTAATTCCAGTAAAATGAATGCATGTTCCCTTATAAGTATGATCTAAATGTTAGACATGTATCGAATAACTTGTATATGTTGCAATGAATGAGAAGATGTTCCCTTATAAGTATGCTCTAAATGTTAGACATGTATCGAAGAACTTGTATCTGTTGCAATGAATGAGAAGTAAATGATAAGAAAGAAGTTATGGCCATGTGACAACTAAAAGAAGATGGCACGAATGAACATGTCGTTTAACTGTTGCACTGTCAAGATTTATCTGATAGAAATATAGATCATGCATTGGCCTCGGACACCTTGTGCACAAGGTAATGGTCTCTCGGGTGGTTCTTGGGGCACTGGGAATCGCTCCCTAGAAGAGATTGTAGTAGCACCATGAGGTAAAGAAATTTCGCGATCAGGAGGTGTTATGTCTATTAGTGAAGAGATGAACCATGAGTCACAGCTACCAATCATGAAAAATGACGCACGGACCACCGTATAGTTAGATGTCATGCATAAAGATTATTGCTAGTCTAACCATAAATGCAGAGACGAAACGTAAGTTTTTATACATATATGCAAATTGTGCTAATCATTGTCTTGTGCAAGAACAGATCCCCGACCGTGGATAAGAATCACTGTATAATTGATAACTTTACTGTTTATGTTTCTTCTTATGAATTGTTAAAAAGAACCATGACAAGTAGAAAGATAACCTAATAATTAGTTGCTAGCTTCACATGTTACTTAGTGTTGATTTACGTGAGTTCGGCCACGACCGCTCACCAGTACGTGTTATGTATTAACCCACGTTGTGAGCATCATTTCATGTAGCAAGACGCAGGAGGATATTGAGGGGCGCTAAAAGCTTGTCTACTCCAGTGGAACCTTGCTCGATTGCCTCGAAGCTTTTCAGTTAAAGTTTAGCAGTTTCTTTTGAAGGTGTTTTTATCTTTCGTTTTAGTAAAGGGGTATGATATATGGGCATTGTGGCTATTTTTAAAAGTTTCAAAAGAATGATGTAAGTCAACTATGGCATTTTGAGTCGCAAGCAAAAGTACTATATAATCTCTTTCAAGTTATCAATAAAAAAAAGTTATTTTATTCCTATCTCTGTGTCGCAAATTTTGGTTTTCTGCATTCAAAGTCCCGCTGCGTTGTTGTTGAGTTAGTCTATTTTGTTGTTGTGCAAGTTCTGGTCTTGTGCAAGCGCAACTTAGACTTGCACGGTATCACGTCCAAACGAGGACGATCAGTTCTACAGAGATAAATGCGAGGATGAATGATTCTACGGAACCGGGGCATGAGAAGACATCTAGAATTTCATAATATTACAAGATGACTGAAAGACAATCAAGCACGATAGGTATATTAACTAAAGAGTGAATGTTTCTGACTTACAATTTGTATCCATAACTGGTGTCTGGTGAGGTCATCTTAGGCTAGGTTTTGCATTGCTTATTTTTCCTGCTTCTGCTTATTTTTTATGTAAAGCAACAACAAGATATATTTTGTATATCTGCTTCTATATTTTTTTTTTGGGTAAGTTAGTTCATTTTTTGGTCAGCTTCTGAAAGCGGGGGAGCTGCTTGTGCTTCTGCTCTTTGGAAAGCAGCAGTGATGCCAAACCAGGTCTTAACAATGTTTAACTCAGAACACATCCATTGAAAACTACGTCAGTTCTAAATTATTATTGGAGCATTTTGCTCCAAAATCATCAGATACAAAATTCCATATCAAACGTTTAACCATATCACATCAATCATCATTTAGAGAAAGAGAGCTAATTATTAAATTGATAAAGGAGTAAACCTTGACTTTAATTGCATCTGTCTTCTCCTTAAGCCCTTTTGCCGTCGTCTTCAAAGAAACCTGTTGCTTGTTGTAATTCTGGATTGTTTGCTTTAGGTTTTTCACCTCAGCATCCACCTCTAGAACTAGGGGCTCCTCCAACTTGCAAGCCTCATCATGGTCCATTAGTTCCTTGTTAAGCTACAATGTTTGCACATCAACTCATTATTTATTTATAGAACTACTAACTTAGAGATGCATAGATAAAAAGTTACAGAAGAAATATAAGACCTCCGCAATCTTTTCTTCAAGCTCTCCCCTCCTTTCTTCATAACCTGGAAACTGTTCCACAATTGGTTGCAGCATGTCCAGCTTACCTTGCCTAAGGCATCAACAAAAAGAGAAGACGAGGATTGCCGAGATAAATTTAGAACACCGAGTTCTAAAAACAGAAAAACTATAGAGTGGGAATTGGTAATAGTGCTTAAAGTTGAAACAATGAGTCAGTTTATCAAGGAATTTTTTATTGTTATTGCATATTTCCAAAGTATGGGATTGTCATTCATTCACTCTTTGGCGTAATCTGTCGTAGAGATGAATGCAATTCCCTATAGGAAATTGTATCCATCTTACCTCTTTGTGTAGACTCTTTATAGCCTAGGGGAACTTGGATGGTGTTCCTAGATTGCATGAGCTTAAACTGCATTCCTAAAGGTAGGTCTACCTACCTGCCAAGTAGCCACCTAGGGTTTATGACATAACCCACTCATGCTCATAGCTACCTTGGCTAGGAATTTGGCACCAACATAGAGGTTGGTAGTCGGTTAATAAAATTGTTGTCAAATCTTGTATGGAATTTTCTTATGCTTCATAGCCAACCCCATTATGATGGGAGAACACTTGGATGATGACGATGATTGCGGATTTCTGTAGTAATGTATGATACTCTGGTATGGATGGATCGACCACAAAAAACAAGAAAAATCCCTACTGCACGGATATCTCTATGCCAATACAGATACTAAAGATGGAATTTTCGTTGAAACTCCAGCTACAGCCTGTAACCATCGAGTCAAAATATGACAAACTTCAACTGCTAACGGAAAGGTGAATTGAAGTCCTAGATTCCAGTACACTAGCTAATGCAACTAACAAACCCCACTGGCTACTACCAATCGTTAAAAAGATAGTTTACCAAGTCAAAATCTAGAATAAGACGCCAACTGCAAAATATCATCTCTCTTTCCATCCAACTTAAAATGGTCCAGGTTCATCTGAATAGACAAGGTTCGGGTATGGCACCTATTAGCTATTGCCCTCCAAGTAGTTAGTAATTAGTATATGAGTCATTCAGATCCCATTCATCTGCTCTATTGACTTAAGTTCCTGACAATAGCCATTCTTTATGGTTTATAGCTAGGAAGTACAGACACTCCAAATATCATTGTCGTGTCCGTATCTGTGTCGTGTCGAAAACGTAACGGACGTTCGACGAACTCCAAAATACATCAGCCACACCAAATTAGGTGCAAAATCCATGTCGCCGTGGCAAACATGTTGTTTCGAATCCGTGTCCGTGCAACATAGGTTTATATGTATAGGGTTAAGTACCTCGTGAAACCACCCTCAACCTATGAGAGGGACACTATCTGCCCATGACTCTTTTGTATCATTCCAAAGCCCATGAAATGACGGGAAAAAAATTAAGGTTGGAAGGTCATTTGGAGTGCAACTGAAGAGAAGAAAAATGCAGTTGGTTGCTACTTGCTTGTGCTTAAATCTAATCCACCTACTAAATTCTCTTTGAAATCAAGGAAAGCAGCCAAACCAAGCGAATTCTTGGTGGTATGAGTAAACCACTCGATGATAATCTCAAAAATCGTCGATTGATTGTGCACCATTTTGAGAATCTAATCATTCTACTCGTAATTGACCCTTTCAATTAGTTTATAGTTGTTAGAGCTAGTTAGTCTATGACTCTATATAGTCAACTTCAGTCCCATAATGGATAGGCTTGTATGAAGAAGGTTCTCCTCCTATATATGTACTTAAAGTCCCAAACCATATAAATGAATCATCCCATTAGATTTTTACATGGTATATGTGCACGAATGATCAGGGCCTAGCCTAGCTCTCTATCTTCCACCAAAATAAAACCCATCTCTACCATATATCGTAAAAACCATAACCCTAGCCATCGTCATCTTCCCTCCTAAAATACTTTATGAACAGTAACCTCCGATTCCCCCATCTTCTTCCATAAACATTAAGCCTAAACTCATCTCCTTCCTCGCTCAGCTCTCAACCTTCTTTGCCACTCTCCACAACACAACCTTCAACATAGACAACATTTTGTAGCACACAAATTCTCATCTCTCCGACAATAAAAAAAGCACAGCACAATCTCTTTCTTGCTCAATTTCTCATCCACCTACAACATTGCATCATAGACTTGTCCATAATAATCATAACTACATCTTACACCCAATCTTCTTCATCTTCTTCCTTTCTTGCCATTTTCCTCTCTCTCCTCTACAAAACAGCCAACATCAAAAAAAAAACCTCTTTCGAACATCCTTGAACCGCCAGCTCCCGCCATCGACACCATTAGCCCTTGGACAGCCTTGACATTGTGTTATTTCTCCTCTTGTCAGCAACCAGACCCAGCTCCCGTAGATTCCATCACGAGTAAATTACAGCAATCCTCCCTACTATTTTATTGTTTTGCAGGCTACCCCCATAATGTTCACCGATGCTCGTACCCCTAACATTTTATAGTTTTGGGCTAAAGTGATTTTTAAAAGAACAGAAACAACTATCAAACAGCTCAATAACCAGGGGAATTCTCTGAAAGTGTTCATCAGCTCGCTGCTTCACTTGTTGGATTCTCAGCGGCATCAAATGTACCTTGTAATTGTATTATCCAAAATGCTCAACAATTTAGAAACTTTCAGATGGAATTTCTCTGAAAACTATGTATTGGATTATAGCATGTATTGTAATATTCATGTGAGATACATATTAAACACACATCTATTTCCATAAGCGTATTCAAACCACACACACACACACAAGTGTATCATTTCATATATCAACTATGCATATCATCAAAAAATAAAGAAACCCGAATTGTTAAAGTTTCATTCTTACATGAGGTTTTTGGTAAATTATTTTTGGTGCTTTATGTCCAAACACCTGGCCCAGGGTAGGTTGGGCAACGGCCCAGAGCCCAAATATTAAAGGGGCACAAATATTGATGTATCTAAAATAGTAGTATATATCATGGGCCACCCTTAACACAAAAGGGTTGTGGTGTAGTAGTTATTATGTTAAAGTTGTACTTTAGAGGTCCTTGGTTCAATTCTTGGTGGCAGCAATCTATTTTTGTTACATTTATTTTTACTTTAACCTTTTTCGCATTATGTATGGGGGGCTATTTTGAAAGTTCGACGTGGGCCCCCAGGAGCTTAGGGCGGGCCCTGCCAAACACTTGATTGCAACTTAGGTACTTTCTATGGATGGTAACAAATGAAATTGGGATAGTTTCAAACAACAAAAAAGTGGTCATGTTCACGCTTATACAGACAACTAGTAGAAAGTTCCCTCATGTTTAATGAAATTCGGCTTAAAGTTTGGATATGCTACAGGAGAATTATAACATTTGCCCGTACCTACTAACTAGGAAGAACAGACACTCCAAAACTAGGAAGAACAGACACTCCAAAATATTTTCCATGTCAGTGTCGTCGTGTCCATTTCAGACATGTATTGCACACGAAGCATACACTCAAAATATACTAGAGCCAAAAATGGTGTTGTATCACCGTGTCCATTTCATGTCTCGTGTCATATTAGTGTTGGTGTAACATAGCTGACCAATTAATTCCAGACTGTATGAATTCCGGAGATTACAAGAAGAATACACTAACACAGCTCTTCGTAACTAAAGGTCATTCCAAAGAAATATCAAACCCTAAACTAGAAAGTCGCATCTTTCTAAAAAAAAAAACTCGTCAAATCACCTAAATTTTAAATTTAATCACAAAAATGGAAACTTCTGTCACCTGTGATACAAGAAATTGACCACAGTGCTGAGAATATGAACTGTCCGCTTCGGGTCCGGCTTCAGGAGATCCCTCAGCGTAAAATTCGGATACCGGATCGAAGCGAGCATGTCCTTGACCTTCCGGTAGAGATTCAAAGTCCGGATCGCGACCACGTGGTGGTCCGGATTGTCGAAGAGCTCGAGAGCCGCGAATCCGATCTGCGTGTCCGGATCGTCCCTGGAAAATTAGAAAAAAATAAAAACCCTGTGAATTAGGGTTAGGGTTTTTGGAGGAAAGAGGAAATTAGGGTTAGGGTTCGAACGCGAGGGGGTCGACGCAGGAGAGGAAGTTGGAGTAGAGGTTGCAGAGGACGTCGGCGGTGGGGTTGGAGAGGTCGTTGGGGCTCAGGGAGGCTATGCCGGTCTCCGCTAGGACGGCGACGATCTCCGCCGGGGGACGCTCCGGGAACGAGAAATTCGACATTTTTATGAATTATTTGATTTTTTTTTCATTCTTCATTTTTTTTTTTTTTCTATTTCAAGGGTTTCTATGGATTTTTCCCGCCAAAATATGGTTATTGGGCCGTGGGCTTGGGTCTGAGTGCTTTGTTTCACGGCGGGCTTAACCCACGTGTTATATTTTATTAAAAAAAATTAAATATAAAAGACAAATATTGACTAATTTGATTATTTGGAAGAAAAAAAAAACAAATATACCCCTTGCAATCCTATGTCTATTGGGTTGTGAGCATCCACGGTGGAATAGACTTGACTTTAGTTAAATTGTGTAGCACTTGAAGGCTGCAGTGGACACTTGTACACACTTGAAAATTGCTAGAAAGCTAAAAGACACTCCAGATTTGGAGTGTTCCATAGTCCTGCTATATTAATTTTTTGGCCCACCAAATTAATCGTTCTTAGCAAACATAGAAGAAAAATAAAGAGAAAAAGAGGGAGAAAAAAATCTTGCCAAACAATGAAGAAAAAAAAAGAAAAAAAAAAGAGAGAAATGATGTTAAATTGTAGTATCTGTTTGAAGTGTGTCATTGTGTGCCAATATCAATGGGACACTCCACAAGTAATAATTTACACAATTTTTAATAATTTGAAGTATGTGTTTGGAGTGTATTATTGTGGATGCTCCTATAAGTGAAGTCTTTATTTACTTAATTGTAACTCTAGATATTTGATATACCGACATGTTCTGTCACACTGTACAAAAATAAGTCAAATTTAAACTATATATATGGTAAATCTAAAAATAATAATCCTCAACCACTACAACAACTTTTATCTATAATTGTCCTTTCTTGCTAAGTGAACTTATTCTTATTAATAACCTTAGTACCATATTTATGTCGTATAAGTTATACATATCCTTTCGCAATTACAAATGAGGAATTATGTTCCTAAAATAGCTTCCAAGGCCATTATAATTTTGTCACTTTGTAGACTTTTTGACTTTTCAATCTTTACATCTCCTTTTGTCTTTCATTATTTATAGAAGAGGTTAGGATTAACATAGAAGACAAATATATTTGTAGACTTGCTAAAAGTAGATATAAAAAATAGTGGAGGCCTATGTAATATTACACGTATTCAACAATGAGAAAAAAAATACGAGAATTATATCAAGGTTGGTGGAGAAGTATTTTACACGTGTTATTCAAAAATAATGGTTTTGACACAGTTAGTTTTGGACATGTCATATTAAGAATGTTGATGTGAAGAAGAATTTATGTGGCTTACCAACTTATTCAATAAAATTATAAAAACTAGAAAGATAGGCAATAAATGAAACAAATGGTATTATAATACTCATATTAAAAAAAACCCCAAGAATGATATATCTAGCCATTAATTAACCTTACACTCCTACCATGAAACAATGGAAGAGAGTCATTAAAAATTCAAGAAAGAGAACGATAATTTCTATTAATTGTATTTTTGTTTCTTTGTGCCAAAGAGAGCAAATATGAAACCATTCACTCATTAACAATATTAATGTAAATTTTTATAATGAATAAGAAAAATGTACATCTTCTATCGACTTCATAAAAAATATAATAAGACCATCTCCAATGGTGATTTCTAAAATTGAGTTCTTATCCTACTTGGCATTATACTTTAAAAATTGTAGAAACCCTCCTAGAGAGTTTCCTATCCTAGTTGGAAGAATTTCTACATAAAAATTGAGTTCTTATCCTACTTGGCATTGTATTTTTATAAGGAGATTTCTATCCTAGTTGGAAGAGTTTCTACATAAAAATTGTAGACATACAAAAATGCTCTCCAATGGTCCTCCATTTCTATCCTATGTGTCACATAGTAAAAGGACCAATTTAATGGTGTGAGACCCAATAATAATTGTCATGAGAGATAGAAGAATTTCTATGAGAGTTTCTACATGTAGAAACTCTCCTAGAGAGTTTTCATCCTACATCATTGCCACATAGGATAGAAATGGTGATAGAAATCACCATTGGGAGAAGTTTTTTCTAAAATGAATTTCTTCCATATAAATTGGGAAGATAGAAACCCCCATTGGAGATGGTCTAAACATGTCACAAAGACAATGTGGTGGACTCCAAATTAAAACAAGTCCTCCTAAATATATCGAGACTGTAAAGTGTATGTAATATGGAGTAATGACAACCCCACAAATCATTGGAGGATATAGCAAAGTTTATTTGATAGTTAAGCATACAATAAGTAATCAACATTAAGACTTTAATTATTATTTTTTTTATAGTTATGGGTGTAAATATACACTAATAGGTTACATGTATATAAAAAATAGAAGATAAGACAACTGCTCTAACAACAACAACAAAAAAAAAGGAAAAAAAAATCGAGAGGAGAGGAAAGGAAAAAAAAAAGGGAAATGAAAGAACTATTAAAAACAATATTGTCTTTGTTGCTAGTTTCAGTTTTGCAAAGAGAGATGTTTGTTTTGTTCCTAAAACACATTAAAATCTTAGTTTAGTTTGTCAAAAATTAACAAATTATAATATCATAATGTCACTGTATCGTAATGACACGTCATGCCAAAGAGAGAGAGAAGAAAGCATAAGATATTAACATATACACATGAGATATTGACTATGAAATGTGGCAATTTATAATGTCTTCTACCTCTTTGTATTGGTATTTATTTCCTAATTACAAATTTGGATGTCTATATTTTTTAGATAAAAAAATCAATAATCATATCTAAAGAAAACAAATCCATATCCGAAATAGTAACAATTTATTTATAAAAAATAACTAAAAAATAGTTCCTTAATAACAATTATTAAAGGCATATAAATAAATATATATATTTATATATATATATATATATATATATATATATATATATTGAAGCAATGGGTACTTGTGGCGAACTCGCCTCCACTGAGGCTCGAACTCCCGACCACTTGGGCCGCATGCATCTCTCTTAACCACTAGGCTAGAGGTCATTTGCACAAATATATATATATATATATATATATATATATATATATATATATATATATATATATATATATATATATATATATATATATATATATATTATATATATATATATATATATATATATACAACAAAGAACAAACGAGTTCCTAAACGAGCTTCTAAACGAACCAGCTCGCGAGCTCAAACGAGCCGAGTACTACTAAGCTTGAGTTTGGCTCGTTTATTAAACGAGCTCGAAAATGAAGCTTGAGCTCAATTTGTTTACTAAACGAATCGAGCTCAAACGAGTTTTTAACGAACTCGACCAGCTTGCGAACGGCTTGGCTCATTTGCAGCCCTAATACCTGACACCTAAAATAAAAAGATAAGAGTGGAATCCATATCCGTAACTACCTAAATTAAATTTGTATTGGTATAAGAGAGGATACAAAAATAATATATTTTATATCCCTTTTTATATATATATTGAAAATTTAGAACAAGAAAAAAATTACATTAAAATAGTTAAATATGGTTTGAATATATTTTAATTAAAAAATTATATAGATTATGATATATGTTTAGATAATACCACATAGTTAGCTTAAATTAATATAATATGATTGAATATATTTTATTTGAATTAATTATAAATAAGTCTATAGAATTTTTTTTTTTTTTTTTGAGATGCATGTCTATAAATTTTTGGATATATATTTAGGTAGCCAGATTTTTTTTTAAAAAAATATTTTTATTATTATTAAAAAAAGAAATTTACATAGGAGATCGGATGGTTTATTTTGGGCCCTTTTTTAAGTCTCTTTATAATACTATAGATAAAGAGTAGTTAACACCAATCAACCTTGCTTGAGCAAAACAAAAAGTGATAAATAGAGGGAGATCTATTTTGATCATATAGTTGTGGATATCCTTTCTTTTTTATTTCCTTTTTCTTTAAAGGGATATGTTTTTTCTATTACAAAAAGAGTAAAATCTAGTTTACTTTGATAATAAATCTGACAAAACAAAATTCAGATAGATGCACATTGAAAATCTAAAATCGCCGAACTTGAGTGACCCTTGTGTAAAATAATGATAATCAAACATCCGGTTTATTGAAAATTTCAGAATTCCATAAAAAAAAATACATTGAAAATATTTTAATTCAAATAAATTATTTTACTAGGATTTTTTTTATGGAATTTTAATTTTTTTTTTTCATAATGATGATATTTGATGGCAACTATTTCTTGTGGAGAATCAAATAAATTATCATGAAAAATTTAATTTGGATGTTTACTTGTCATTATTTTCTACGAAAAATAAAATAATATTTTTCATGAAAATAATATTTTTCACTATTTATGAGAGAGATGAAAAATGATAGTTTTTTGAAAAATATTTCTATGAAAAATATAAACGGTCAAACACTACACATTGGTGGAAAATTTGTGATAAAATATTACATTGAAAAAAGGTCCAATCAATCATTGTTCGGTTTATTTTGTGTGAACGTTGTTTAGGATTTGGTTTTAACAATACGTGGTTCTTTAGGTTTGAATTAGAAGAGAAAGATGGATTAAACAAATTTAAGTCTCGGTAATTAATAAAAGTTTTACAAAAAAAAGGTATTAGTATATCTTTAGTTTCCTCTTGTACCTAATACTTGTCTTCTATTCATATCCTCTTTTAGCAACAAATTAAAATAGGAGTAGTAAATCAAAATTATAGATTTAGTTGGTTTACACTACAATTATAAATTTGAATATAATCTAAATAAAATATTAGATTGGATTTACAATTTTAGTTATAAATTTGATTATATTGTTATATTATATTCAAAATTTGGTATATTAGATTTGACAGAATTTTTAGATATTAGATACATAGATACAATAGTCTATAAAAAGGCAAAAATTCATAATTTGAAGATGGAATAGTCTATCACAACATACCTATTTTTTTCTTTTATCTTTTTAGAAAACAGGGGTCTAAACATAATCGTCAAGATAAAAGACAAAAGAGTAAAAGATATCCCTCCAAATTAGGGATGACATCACCATCAAAAGTTGTCACTTGACAATAAACGTGATTCTGAAACCAACTCTACCCTCTCACATTAACGAGTTGAGAGGGGAAATAATTCCATAAAAAGTATAAACAATCAAACATTACAAATTGGTAAAAAAAAAAAGTTGTGATAAAATATTTTACATTTAATGTTGTTTAGGATTTGGTTTTCATGTCCCAAAACTGAATTACAAGCCAAACTCGAGTTTATGTGTGAATGTTGTTTAGGATTTGGTTTTGACAATACCTGGTTCTTTAGGTTTGAATTAGAAGAGAAAGTTGGGTTTAACAAATTTAATTCTTGGTAATTAATAAAGTTTTACAAAAAAAATATCTTAGTATTTCTTCAGTTTCCTTTTATATACCTAATACTTGTCTTCTAGCTATATCCTCTTTAACATGAGTAGCAAATCAAAAATATAGATTTAATTAGTTTACATAACAGTTATAAATTTGAATATAATCTAAATAAAAATTAGATTGGACTACAATTTCAGTTATAAATTTGATTATATTGTTATATTATATTCAAATTTTGGTATATTATATTTGACTCAATTTTTAAATATTAGTTACGGCAATACAATAGTCTATCAGAAAAGATAAATATTCACGAAGAAGATACTACTCCCTCAAAAGTTTTGCGGGGACCGAAAAGAAAAGAATTCAAAAAACAGGGGCCTAAACATAATCTTCAAGACAAAAGAGAAAAAGAGATTCCTTTAAATCAGGGATGACATCACCACCAGAGTATGTCACTTGACAATAAACGTGATTCCCCCCCCCTTTAATTCTTGGTAATAATAAAATTTTACAAAAAAATACCTTAGTATTTCTCCAGTTTCCTTTTATATACCTAATAACTTGTCTTCTATCTACATCCTCTTTTAAGATGAGTAGTAAATCAAAATTATAGATTTAATTAGTTTTCATCACAATTATGAATATAATCTAAATAAAACGTTAGATTGGATTACAATTTTAGTTATAAATTTGATTATATTGTTATATTATATTAAATTTTGGTACATTAGATTTGACTGAATTTTTAAATATTAGTTACGGTGATACAGTAGTCTATCAGAAAAGAGACATATTCACGAACTCAAAAGTTTTTCGGGGACCTAAAAGAAAAGAATAAAAAAAACAGGGGGCTAAACATAATCTTCAAGACAAAAGAGAAAAAGAGACCCCAGGGATGACGTCACCACCAGAGTATGCCACTTGACAATAAGCACGATTCCCCCCTTTAATTCTTGGTAATAATAAAATTTTACAAAAAAATTACCTTAGTATTTCTTTAGTGTCCTTTTATATACCTAATAACTTGTCTTCTATCTACATCATCTTTTAAGATAAGATTAAAACATGAGTAGTAAATCAAAATTACAGATTTAATTAGTTTACATCACAATTATAAATTTGAATATAATCTAAATAAAACATTAGATTGGATTCCAATTAGAGTTATTTGTATTTACCCCCCCCCCCCCCCCCCCCCCCCCCCCCCCCCCCTCCCCCCCCCCCAATTGCTAATCCTATTTCTACTTCCCCCAAATTTATTTTAATTAGTGTTACCCCCCAATCTTTGGGTAAAGTGCAAATAAACCCTCCTAAAATTTGTATTTTTGCATTTGAAGACCCCTTGTTTAAAAAAAAAGATCTCACATTTTAATTTTTGCACAGTTTGCACCCATGCCATTAACAGACGTTAAAATACGTCTAAAAATACGATTTTATCCCTCCCCCCCCCCCCCCACTCTCCCCCCCCCCCTCTCTCTCTAGTGGTGGGAGTTTGTCAAGCGGGGCCGACCAGAGGAGAGGGGAGGGTGGCCGGCCAGCGGAGGGAGGAGGGGGCGGGTGGAGCTAGGGGTGAGCATTCGATTAATTTGGTTCAAACCGAACCGGAAACCGAATTGAACCGAAAATCGAATAAGCATAACCGAAACTGAACCGAATCAAACGGAACCGAATTAAATCGGTTCGATTTACGATTTATTTACACTTTTTTAAAAAATATATAGTACTTAAATATATATATATATATATATATATATATATATATATATATATATATATATATATATATATATATATATATATAAACTAAATTTTCTTATTCCGTTTTTGGTTTGGACCGAAACCGAAACCTAAGACCGAAACAGAATAAGAAAATTTAGTATTTTCAAAAACGAAACAGAATAAGAACTTTTTAAAACCGAGCCGAATCTCTTATTCGGTTCGGTTCGATTTTCGGTCGAAACCGAATAATGCTCACCCTTAGGTCGAGCATGGCCGACCAGCGGAGGGGGGTCGACGTCCAGCGGAGGGAGGAGGGGGTTGGCTAGCGGAGGGAGGTGGGGGATGGGTCGAAAGGGCCGGCTAGCAGAGGGAGGAGGGGCGGTCGAGGGGAGCCGAATAAGAAAAAACCGAACATAACCGAATAAGAGATTCGGTTCGATTAAAAAAGATTCGGTTCGATTTCGGTTTTGAAAATACTAAATTTTCTTATTCGGTTTCAGTTTCGATTTTGGGTTTCGGTTTCGGTCCAAAACCGAAAACCGAATAAGAAAATTTAGTTTATATATATATATATATATATATATATATATATATATATATATATATATATATATATATTATATATATATATATATAAATTTAGGTATATTTAATTACTATATATTAACAAAAAAGTGCAAATAAACCGAATAAACAAAAATCAAACCAATTTAATTTGGCTCGGTTTGATTTGGTTATGGGCCAATTCGGTTCGGTTTTGATTTTGCTTATTCGATTTTTGGTTCGTTTTGAACCGAATTAACCGAATGCTCAACCCTAACTCGACATGTCCCCTCCTTCCTCCGCTGGCCGGCCACCCTCCCCTCTCCTCTAGTCGGCCCCGCTTGACAAGTCCCCACCATCGGAGAGAGAGGGAGGAGAGAGTAGGGGGAGGGATAAAATCGTATTTTTAGACGTATTTTAATGCTTGTTAATGACATGGGTGCAAACTAAGCAAAAATTAAAATGTGAATTTTTTTAAACAAGTGGTCTTCAAATGCAAAAACACAAATCTAAGGAGGGTTTATTTGCACTTTACCCAAAGATTGGGGGGTAACACTAATTAAAATAAAATTGGAGGGGAAGTAGAAATATGATTAGCAATTGGGGGGGTAAATACAAATAACTCTTACAATTATAGTTATAAATTTGATTATATTGTTATATTATATTCAAATTTTGGTATATTAGATTTGATTGAATTTTTAGATATTAGTTACAGTGATACAATATTCTATCAGAAAATATTCATGAAAATACTATTCCCTCAAAAGTTTTTCGGGGACCTAAAAGAAAATAATTCAAAAAAACAGAGGCCTAAACACAATCTTCAAGACAAAAGAGAAAAAAAGTTCCCTCTAAATCAGGGATGACATCACCACCACCGCATGTCACTTGACAATAAACGTGATTCCTCTCCCCCCTTTTCACACATTAAAGAGGTGAATTCGTCCAATGATATAATCATATTTTGATAATATTTGGCATTTGATTAGTTATATCAGTATATCTTCCGGTATATTATTGGAAGGACTCACCATTTATCACTGCCATGTGGACAGTACTTTCCACTAAATAATTTCTCCACATTAACATCAGTGGTAATGTTTATTCTCGTAGCTATCCCTTTTGTATTAATATTTAGTATTCCACAGTGCCAAAATTTCCCTCCATAGCCATTCTCACTCCTACTTACGCTACTACTTCATCCTCCTTCAAAAACCACCATTTTTTGTTTGTTCTTGTTCGCTTTCCTCCTCGAAGAAATCGCAATGTCCGAGAAGAAGAAGAAGGAGGAGGAGGAGAACAACAATGCCGACGGTCCGAAGGAGCCTTCGGTTCGACCGGAGACGAAGTATCCGTTGCGGCCGGACGCCGAGCTCGACTGCTTCCAGTACCTAAGGAATGGGTTCTGCGTCTACGGGACCGACTGCCAGTTCAACCACCCCGTGGACAGAATGGTACATAAGAATTTCTTCGCCTTTTTTTTTGTTTATTGCTTTTTATTTCGTTTTTGGTGATGATCAATTTTTTTTTCTTTCCTTTTTTACTTGGACAGAAAGCTCTGCGTGGATCAGGACTGCTCGAGGTAAATTATAGAGAACTGCGATCGGGTTCCGAATAGTTACTGTTTCATTGCTTTAGTTGCTGTGCGGATCGGATGACCTTGTTCTTGAATTTTCGTGTTAGTTCTATGAATTTTAGTAATATGTTTTGATATGTTTTTCATCAATAAGTCGATGAACATTTAGGTTCTGATTATGTTTTTTTTTTTTTTCGTAATTGTTGGGTCTTCTTTATGTTTTCACATTTAATTTGATGGCCAATGGAGAACTGGAAGCTAAGCAGTGGTAATTATAAAGATCTACCAGAAAAAAAGAAGAAGAGATGTTGTATGTGGAAGTATTGACGTAATTTTATAGTCATTCGGTCTGAATGCTACATGAAGAACATAAGCGAGATGACAGGGGAGACCTAGGATGTAGAAGATCATACACGAGTGATTAGTCTTTCAGCTTGCATGTGATGTGTTTACCGTTACAATAAAATATATTGTATCTTCTGTTGCACCTTATTGTCCTAGAACATTGAAATCTTCTAGACAAATCTCAGTCTTTCGCCTTTCTTCCAAACTCTTTATTCTTCTAGAGATTTTCATTGCTACCACTCCTCCCCTCCTTGTGTGAGTTGTTGCTAGTAGTGAGCTTGTATCATCTTGTACACAAGTTTTGTATTAACAAAATTCTATTGTTGAGTGTTCCAAGTGTGCTAGTTCTCCTCCGATATCCGACATATAGTTCTAGCACCTTTTTGAATAGGTTGTTGATTGTGTTCCTTTGAAGAGCCTTGTATGGGATCATTGGCAATTGTTGAAGTTTGTTGTTAAGTTTTCCCCCATAATTATTGGGTATTATTTATGTCGGTCGCGATTGGTAATCAAAGTTGCAGCTGCACGTAATGAGTTCATCTGAATTTCCATATTGGTTATATGGGGGTTATGTGAGTTATAATTCTCGCCCCTGTTTAAATAGGTTGTTGATTGCTTTCCTTTCAAGAGGATGGTATGGGATCATTGATGATCATGATTTTTTTTTGTATGGCTTTCATAATTATTGGGCGTTGTTCATGTTGGTCTAGATTGGTAACCAAAATCTATCAGCTGCATGCAACCAGTTTTCCATGTCAATAAAATATTTTAGCCCTCTTTCTAGGGAAGTGACGGACATCGTGCTATTTTGGTAAGCAAATATTGAAATATGGCTAGAGAATTTTAGTGAATGCTTGAGGTAGGAGATTAAGGATTGCAATCTATTGTCTTATGTAATTGGTTCTACTGGACCATTTGGATCTGATTACCTTGATCTTGAATTTCCATATTAGTTGTATGGGGTTTCGTGAGTTATAATTCCCATACTATTTTCAGATAAGTTGTTGATATTCCTTTGAAGAGGCTGGAATAAGATGAGTGATGATCGTTGCAATCTTTGATGTGGGTTTTCGTGATTATTGGGTGTTACTTATGTTGGTCTAGATTTTTAAGCAAAATTGGTCACCTGCATGTAATGTTTTTTTCCATGTCAATAAAATCTTTCAGACCTCTTTCTTGGGAAATGATGGATATGTGGTTTTGCTGATATAGAAATATGGCTAGAGCATGTAAGTGTACATGACCTATAGATTGCAAAGGATCAAAATAGTCACCGGAGTCTGGTATGTTGTTCTTTCACTCAGGTTACGGTTTGCAGTGGATTGTTCAGGGGTCAGATTGAGCATGCAATTCAACTCATGTCAATAGATTTTCGAGAAACCTGTTAAAAAACACGAAAGAAGGAAATGGAAATCAAGTTGTTTCAATTTCTTAGATGTCTGAAGTTAGACTTCTTTATTCTTGTCCTTTAACTTTGAATTAGTTTTAGTGTCAATTCCATGTTTAGTTGTCATGTGGATCTAATGATCTTGTTCTTGATTTTCCATTTTATTTGTGAGTTTTGCGAATTATAATTCTCATACCCTTTCTAAATAAGTAGCAGATTGCCCTCTTGCAAAGAGTTTGGAATGGGATCATTGATGATCGTTGCAATTTATATATATATTTTTAGTAATTACTGGGTGTTATTTATTTTGGTCTATATCAGTAACGAAATCGGTCAATTGCATGTATTAATGCTTTTATCATCTCAATAAAATCTTTTAGACCCCTTTTAGAGAAGTAATTTGTACCGCAATGTTTTGTAATCTAATTATGACAAAAAGGTTGGAAACATTCAAGACGTTGTACAAGAATAAATAATGGTTATTGGAGTCAGTTTTGCAATCTCACACTCACATGTTGTTTAAACTAGCTTGGTTTAGGGGTCAGATTTAGCCAATAAACCTTTGTGACATTCTTGACTTGTAACATAATGCGAAACAAGAAAATGGAGATAATTTTGTTTCAATTTCATAGGTCTGTGAAGTTAGACTCGTTACATGACATTCTTGACTTGTTTTTTTTTTTTTTGCTAAAGTGAATTTATATCCAAATTTGTGTCATTCAATAACTGTTGAAGTTTTTTAGCATGATTTACGATGGTTTATTGAAGGATTTCAATAGATCATGACTCATCAGGTTCACATGAGCATATGAGCTTCTCACCACTTTCTTGTGAGGAGGACGTCATTGGATGAGCAACTTGGCAAAGAGACCTACAAGGGTAATCGGGAGGCTTATATTCATATCAAGTTCATACTTCATAGAGCTACAATAGTGTCCACACGTACATGAGGGTTTAGGTCGGGCAGTTATACTAATGTTTGATCAGTTAAGGAGAGAATTTTTAGAAACAATGAAAATATTGTCTTTTCAAACACCAATATGTTCCTCTTGTGAGATACAAGGTTCTGAAAAGCTCTAGGGCTAGTCGGGCAGGCACTCGCTGCTTAGCGCCTAGCCCGCCTAGGTAGCCGCCTAGATATAGGCGGTTCAAAAATAAATTAAAAAAAACCAAAAAATCTACTGAAAATTGTAGAAAAAGTCCATAAAACCTCAAAAAATGCATAGTCGAACGTCGGGGGACTAGGCAGATATCGGGCGGACACCAGGCGCCGCCTAGGCTGCCACCTAGACTGCCTTTTAGAACAATGGTGAGATATATCCACAAAAACATTTGTTTAGTATGGCTTTCAACCATCTTTTTCTTTTCTGGATCATGTTGGTATCAAGTATCAGAATCAATCTGTTATTGGTGGATGTGTAAGTACACGGGAGGACTTGTAGCGGAGTGAATATGCGAGCCATGATATTGAGTCATAAATCCTCTTTTTAATTCCTAGGGACATCCTCTAGTAGTCCTTGCCTTCCACTATGTTTACCTGATGTGGTAATAAAGTGTCGTACCACTTCCTCGTTATAACTCTCTTGAACCATGTAAACTTAGAAGGTCAACCTGCTGAATGACGCATACCCAACAATCCCTACCTTCGCTCGCATCAAAGGAGTCAGCAACTTGAAAATATAACATATCTTGCCCTCTTAAAACAAACATCTTTGGAGTCACCCCTTATAATCGTGCTCCATCTTGAGACCGTATCTGAAGACCAATTTGATTATGCAGTTTGTGTAAGTTCAGGGAAGTTTTGAGGTTTTGAAGAAACCGAAGTTTCAACATTTTACTATTTTAGGCCAATTTTATAAAATCTTGTACAGTTTGGGCAACTTTTGCCAATCTTGGTCACTTTTAGTTAGTAAGATACACAAAATTGAGCAAAGCTTTTTCAATATTAGCCCAATACTAGAGGTACCTAATGTCATTTATCATGCAATTTATAGATCGTCTCTGCTCACAACCAATATATATCACGCCTTTATCTTTAACTTTGTTATAGATGTTACAAGCTATGAAATACCGTACAAGATGAAAATGATTCACAATTTTGTTTACCAAGATTTGCTTCATTAAACCAAACATCAAGTTATGTAACTTGACAACAAATTCTTGTTTGATGCATGTTGGGCCATGTTGCATGGAGATGAACGTGACGCGAAACGGACACGACATTGATTTTGGTGTGTCCTAGTATATTTAGAAGAGTACATGTGTCATGTCTGATACATGCACATGCCATGAGACGTACACACCACTCATTTCAGAGTGTCCATGTTTCCTAGATGTCCGAAAAGGGAAATAATTTGACTTCGTAACCTAGGAAATAGTGGGATATAGTTTCTTTATTGCACCAACACTTCTATCATCAAGCCATCCGATACGAGAAAAGTTGTAAATGAAATATGTTGGACACTTGTCAGATTCATTTCAGATTACCTCACAAAAAATATATTTCAGACAATTCTTTTGTGACTTCTCAGTTTTTTTTGTTCATTTTCAGTGAGTTCTCAGTTTTACTCCCTAGTTATTATTCCTTTGACACATTAGTATCCCATTGGCACTTTGATGCAGAGATACTTTGTAAGGTATTATTTCTCTAACATAGGTAGGAAAAACTTGAATGCTATTGAAGAAGATTCACAAAAATGTCCATATTAAGGTATGTGGATATTGTAATCCTTTTTCATATAAGAAGCATGATGCCAAATACTCTAGGGATGTTGGATATGAAGAAACATTACCTTTTGGCCATATAAAGCCGTACATGTCAAGCAAGATACGGCAAAATATTACATGCAAGATGAAGGCAAGGATACAACGCATATTAACCATATAAATCATACGAATATAAGGTATGTAGATGCATATCATCTCCAAAGAATATACTTCATAAAGGTACCAGAAAATGTTTTAATACTCGTCAAGTATTCACATAAACATATATTTTCTATTGGTGTGTTCTTGCTTTCTTGTATCCTATGTATCCATTATTACCTTATCACGTCATGTTTCCATGTCAGTGTCCCCATGTCGGTCTA